>JAAIFI010000239.1:0-50917 GCA_011032875.1 Phlebia tremellosa
AATCTATCCAGCATCTTTCCGAAAGTTGGCGGTGTAGCCTAGCAAATCGCGACAGACAGGGCAGACTTGCGAATCGTCTCGAAAGGTTCTACTCAAGGCAGACAAAATTGGACCTTTCAATCACAGCGTGATTGTGCAATTGCCAAGAAATATGCCACGACTGAGCGATTGACAAGAAACGACGTATATGACTGTACAAAACTAACCAAAGGCTAAAGCTACATGAATGCCAAATGCCAAACTAGACGAGCGTACAAAACCCACGACCCGGCCCCCAGGTCCCGACTAGTGACTTGTAAGTATAGTATGTACTGTACAGTCTATACACCCACCCCGACACCGCGCGCGGTGTCGATAAATAACGGGAATAACGATAGCGCACCCCTCCCTTATGCTGCGCGGCTACATCTGATGATGACCGCGGGGGAGGGGATAAATAGGCCTCCGTGTCCTCGATGCTCAGTGTACGCTCGCGTCGCTCTTTCTGTGATGCCACCCGGAGGATTTGGCCGATAGGCTGTCCGCGCTGCTGCGGCGCTTTAGTGTTTGCGCCTGCGCGGCCATGTTGGGCGAGGTCTTGGCGGAGTTCCCGCCCGAGGCGGCGTTGAAGGCTTTGATGAAGCCTCTGTGGGAGATGAAATATATGAGAGGGTGTAACGACGTGAGGTGGAAGGATAAGGAACGCACCTTTGTGTGGCGTCGAAGTACTCCTCTCGGCTCGCGAGCTTTGAGTGTGTCTTGAGTGAGACGCCGTGGTTCGAGATGTCGACACCGCGGTCGTGTAGTCTGCGATAGAACAGGAAAAGGATCCTCGGTCAGAGCTGCAATAACTATAGGTGGGAATGGTGGGAGACGTACTTTTCGCGTGTCGCGTGCGTCATTTTGCGTACTTGGTCATTCAAGAAGATGACACCGTATATGACGGCGCCAATGAGTGAGAGAGTCTGAGTGGTCGATGTCACATTGAGCTGCAAGTGGCTAGTGAGAGTATACCAGGAGACGTACGAGTAATAGCGAGAAGTAGTCGCTCCTGCACGGTTGACCGCGGGTCAGCGACTTCCGGATGAAGACGATACTGTGACGTACCAGCTAGCCATGATGTCTGGTATCTCCTACGGTGATATGTGTATGTGTTGATAAGATGATGCGGGTGTGATTCGTACGATACAAAATGTGTAGCTTGCGGTTGGCGGTAGATATAGATATGTTCAAAGAGTCTCGGAAGGAGCTGGTATGAGGGAACCAGGTATACAGGTGCACAGCGAGCTGCGCAGGCTAGTCAAGCGGTGGTCCGGATACTGAGGTGAACGTTGAGGCTGAAGGGCACCGCTTCCCAGAGTCAAGTTTATAGAAGCCGGTAGCCTATTCTCGTCGTCGTTCCGCGATATATATAAACTCAAGGGAAGGTGGTGGTGGAAAGAAGAAAGAGAGGAGGCGGTGGAGACCAGTACACTCGCCAAGGATTGACTCAGGCAGTGTTCGAGTTCAGGAGACGACCAACGACGTTCGGAGACGGAGCTAACAAGACTTTCACTCTTTGGAGCGTTGATCCACTCGTGCCGACGTCCGGCATCGGCGCCCGGTGCCTTTTTTGTCCTCCGCCCCGACGCCCGACGGTTTCTCGGAGACGCGTCTGGCGACCTTGTCGTCGTTGCATGCCACCACCGCCATCTGTATCATCATGAATCTCTGCGATACATTGACTAACTGGACTCCTGGCATCGACATACGGTTGAAAATCGAAGACACAAGCACTGCAGCGTACTTGGCACCGGCGATGTGACGCTTGACTTGCGCAGCCTTGCACAGGCGTTGTTCTCACTGCGGTTTCACAAGGTCGTGATAGTGATGTCGCGTCGCGTCGCGTCTGCCTGTGCTGATAGGAACCACGCGGTGCGCTTTCTATGTGATAACGAACATACGCGACGCGAACTGACTTGCAAAACAGTAATTTTGAGATCAGCCCCGACACGCGCGCGACAGGAACGCGGTGGCGCAGTCCAGGAGCTCTATGGAGTCGTGGCGAAATGACATCATGGAGCAGACCCCGCCTGCCGTATATGGCGAGGCTCGCTCCTGATAAGGTATGTTTAGGAGTAGCTTGTCTGGCACTGCTGGGAGCGCGTCCTCTGGGACGACGTCAGAGTCGCGTTTCGTGGCATCAGGCGCAACGACTTCAAAAACCAGCCTCCACCTCTTTATATTATACCACGACCTCACCTCGACCACGACCACGACGACCACGACGACAAGCGTGCACTATACCACTACGACGACGCGAACGACGACAGCGACGACAAGCGCGACGACCACCACGTGAACGATGTCTAACAACGCACCAGCTCCCGATCGTCTCATTCCGACGGAGAGTAACCCGACGTGTAAGTACCTCACCTCATCGTCGTACATGACTTGCTCACCTCCTTTGCCATATGGCTAGCTTTGACCGATGGCACAGCCATCGACAAAGCCCTCCCTCCAACACCGAACCCTGCTCCTGGTGCTCCTCAGCGAAAACAACCTTCTGAGCCGCAGCCACCAGCGCCCACTCATGAGAAGAAGTCGGGCAAAGACGAGAAGAAGGAGCTCATGGACCGCATGCAACCTAACGGTGCGCGCCCCGTCGACATGGCCCAGCAGAAGGGCGACCGATGGGAGAAGGACCCTACCACTGGCGGGGACGTCCTCATACGCGACCCCAAAATCAAACGTACGTATGCCATGTTTATAGTGTTATTTGACCACAGTTAGACCGATCGTGATCATAGACTTCCGTGATAAAGGCCTCGATAATGAGGCTCTCGACCCCGACAACCCCAAGGCTGGCGCAGCCCTCCACCCCCCACCTGATCGCTCTACACAAGATGCTCGCTACCCCGCCCCCGACCCTGCCGTCCCAGGCAACATCTGCCTCCAATCCTTCCCTCCTCCCGTTGACCCCGTCGACATCACTCACGCCAAGGGCATCCTCCGCACCGGCGCGACAATTATCTCAGCGTTGTGCTTCCTCGTCTGGTTCTTTGCCGCTACGGGAAAACGGGTCTCCTGGACCCAGTTTTTCTGGCGTAGCACCTTGATCGGCGGATTGGTGTTTGTCGCGTGGACTGCGGCCGAGAACGCGGGCAGGAAGATAGAGAAGGAGCTTGAACGCGTACGCATGAACATGCACGCCCAGCGCGCCGAAGCGTTCAGTCCTCCGACTCCCGAAAGTGTCGAATGGCTCAATGCCCTTGTCAAGCTCGTCTGGGGGCTCGTCAACCCCGATATGTTTGTGCCCATTGTTGACGTATGTCTATATCTCATATACCATTGCGTCCATCTGACATGTTTGCACAGATGGTGGAAGATGTTCTACAAGCGTCACTCCCCTCATTTGTCGATGCCGTGCGTATAGCCGACGTCGGTCAAGGCACGAATCCTCTCCGTATTGTCTCCATGCGCGCCCTTCCCGACCAACCCGGCCACCCCGACTATCCACGCGAGGAGTGGGTTGGCCTCGACAAGGATCAACAGAGCAAAGACCAAGAGCAGAGCGCGGGGGATCCACAGGGCCAGGTTGATACCGACCAAACAGGCGATTATTTGGTAAGTTCCAAAGTTGTGCCTTTCCACGGTGACAAGCTGACACCTTCTTTTTGTAGAATTATGAAGTCTCTGTATCGTACCAGGCATTACCGGGTCAGACATCCGCGTCGAAGCTCCGCCAGCACAATATCCACCTCATGCTCGAGTTCTTCCTTAGTACGTGGGACTGGTTCAAGATTCCAATCCCTATCTATGCTGTGGTCGAGGGCTTTGTCGCCACTGCCAGAATGCGCGTCCAGTTCGTCCAACAGCCTCCGTTCGTGCGGAATCTCACCATCACGTTGATGGGCGTGCCCGAGGTATGCGCAAACCTGTCCTTTATGTATATTTTGCTCATCCATCATCTTGAAGGTCGAGGTCAGTGTTGAGCCGTTCACGAAGAAGCTCCCCAATATTCTCGACCTCCCGATGGTGAAGAAGTTTGTCGAGATGGGTGTCGCAGCCGCCGTACGTTTCTTCTATCTACGTCACACGCCCAGCGTACTCACATAATAATCAGTGTGCGCAATACGTTGCCCCCAAGTCCCTCACGCTCAACCTCGCGCAGCTACTCGTCGGCTCAGGAATCAAGAAAGACACTAATGCCCTCGGTGTATTCGTCGTCACCATCCACCATGCAGAGGGCCTCTCCGCACAGGACCGCAACGGCTTGAGCGACCCATACATCGTTCTTGCGTACGCCAAGTTCGGCAAGCCACTCTTTTCGACGAGGATTATCACCGGTGACCTCAATCCGGTGTGGGAGGAGACGGCCGTCCTGCTCGTCAGCGACGACGAGGTCAAGGGCGAGGAGGAGCTCAGTGTTATGCTGTGGGACTCAGATAAGCGGAGCGCGGATGATCTTGTGGGACGCGTGAACGTGTCTGTAAGGGATTTGATGCGGGAGGTGAGCGTGTTCGGGTTGTTAATGGGGGCCCTATGCTGACATTTGTGTGCAACACAGCCCAACAGAATGGTCTCGCGGGTGGATACCTTGCGTGGGTTCGAGGACGCGAACGAGATGCCCGGTACATTGCATTGGGACGTTGGATATTAGTGAGTAGACACGTCCTGCTTTCGCGGTTAGAGGCTGACAGTACATGATTTTCAGCGATAAGATGCCGTTCAACAAGGCTCTCAAGCCAGAGGAGAATGCCAATGCCGCACCCGAGTTGAAAGAGAAGGTACAGGCACAGGACCAGCCGACATCCGCGGACACCCAAGCGGAGGCGGACGCGCTGAGTACACCGCCTGATCCCAACGTTCCGACCGGAATTTTGTCCGTCATCATCCACCAGATCAACAATCGTACGTTCGTCTTCTTCCTGTATCCTTGCAGTCATTGATCTTGCCGTAGTTGAACGCCAAGATATCAAGGGCACCACAGGCAACCGCGAGGGGCAGGCGGGACAAGACACGTCGGAGCCTGCGCAGGAGGGTCCTAACCTGCCGAATAGCTATTGCGAGATCATCGTCAACGATGATCTCATCTATAAGACGCGCGTCAAGCAGTACTCGAGTATGCCGTATTTTGAGGCGGGGACGGAGCGGTTCATTAGAGATTGGAGGGAGACGGTGGTGCGAATTCAAGTGCGCGATGCGAGGTGCGTTTGAGCGTTCATGTTAGGTGCGGGGGCTGACGCTGGCGTGTAGGGTGCGCGAGAAGGACGCCGTCCTTGGCATCGCCACAGTCAAGCTGTCGGAGCTGTTTACAACTAGCTCCGAGGTGACGAGGCTGTTCTCGCTTCAAGAGGGTGTAGGTGAGTACACGTCCGTTTGCTTGCGTCCGACCGGCATTTGACACGCAGTACTCAGGTTATGGCCGCGCGAACGTTTCATTCCTGTTCCGCCAGGTGAAGACCGATCTCCCGCGGAACCTCTGTGGATGGGAGACTGGCACCCTCGAAATACCCAGCGGCGTCCGCATCGAGCCAACGCCCGAGTTCTCTTCAGGTTTCAACGTCAAGAAGCTGGAGATCTGCACCACAGACGGCTCGTACAAAGTTCCCTCGAGCTCAGCTAGCGCGGAAAACGGGTCTGTCTACTGGGACATACCGGTGGACAAGGTCCGCCTTCCAGTGTACAACCGCTACTCGTCTGCTGTGGTGTTCCAGATCGGTTCGGGTGGCGTGGGGCCTGTGGGGCAAGATGCGGACTTCGTCGCTGTGTATTGGTTCAAGGACATGCCGGACGACGAGGAGACTGAGATTAGGGTGCCAGTCTTGAAGGGAAAGAATATGAAGCTGCTTCGGCAGAACTACAGTGGGTTTGGATATCTCATCGTATGCTTACTTTGATGCTGAATAGCCCGTCGCCGATAGTAAACGACCAAACAGCGAAGACCCATGAATACGACATAGTCGGCTGGCTTAGCTGTACTATGATCTTGGACAGCGGACTGGACCCAGATCACGAAGACTAGTAAGTCACTTGGTTATCCAGTCGTAGCCAGTGCTGATGATATTATTTGATTTAGTCAACATACCCGGGACCAGAAACAGTGAGTTGATTGTTCACACCAATTTGACACGTCTAACGTATCTGCAGCCGCTACGAAGCTTACGATCGCGTGGAGGGGCAAGCTCAGATCGCTGAACGCACCCAACAGCTGCGCGAGAACGGAGACCTTTCGAAAAAGGACCAGAAGGAGATCGACGCGGAGAAGCAGCACCAGCTTCAGATGCGCCACCGCGGTGTCATGCAATACAAGGCTGCTCGGACGGCGAAGTGGACGAAGGAAGGACTGAAGCGGAAGGCCGGTGCACTCAAGGACAAGATCACAGGGAACGGGCAGGACAAGGATCGGAACCCCGTAGAGAGCGAGACATGACCTGTTGAGTCTGTGAGCTTTACAATAACATTTTGACGACATGTTTATTTGTGGGTGTGACGATAGACCTGCTATTTGCGAGCTGACAATTGTCCGAGATAGTACACTGAATATCCAATGAATGTCTGTAAATTTGATACCTACGGTGCCGGTTTGTCAGTACAAAATCATAGCGGAGGAATTACGAGCGTACCTCCCGTCTAGGCAGTCGTTGCCCCGGAGTCTTTCCTAGCCTTCCACGCCTCCTTCGCTTTCTTCTTCAACGGACCTCCGGTCAATATATCCCCAACCCCAACAATAATTTGCCCCGACCCATAGATAAACCCTCCAAACGCAACAACTACCGCGCCCGCCATCACGAACGGACCGACAGCGAGGATAGTGATGCCCTTCAAGAGCGGATGAAGTTTGCGTTTCTTCTTACGGCCCTCCTCCTCCGCAGGTTTGACTGGCTCTGGCTGCTCTGGCTGCTCAGGCTGTTCAGGCAGCTGAGGCAGCCTCTCGCCACGGTAGTCGCGCGGAGAGACATGCTGAGGAGAAGCCTCCGAGACGTAATCGGGAGGCCCCTGGGGAATAGTCAACACAGACGGACTTCTGTACGCCTCCGGTGGGCTGTCTCCGTACACGACGAGTGAACCGTCGCTATCGTAGTGCCTGTCCATATACGCAGCCTCGCGTCTGAGTTTGTCCGTCATGACGGTGTTCCGCTGAGTGAGATGCTGAGAGAGAGGTAAGGGAGTAGAGTTTCCTCAGCCCCGTGCTGGGTGGTTGCTGATAACGTTTCATGCCATACATGAGGGTTAAAAGCAGCTGTAGAAGACTGCGGGAGCTGGTTCATACTGCGCTATCACGAACCACCTAGATATTGAACGGGCATGGAAAGCCTTACGGGAACGGGCATTGAAAGCCTTACAATGATATCGGTCCGCAGTTCTACATCTGTCTGGAGTAACTGCGCGAATCAAATTCAGCTCTCGCGCGAACTGAAGATTCAACCCACCAGAATACAGGTGAACAATTGTCGTTTAAAGGGCATCTACATCCACTCCTGGCACGCTACTAACAGGGCAATTCAATGCACCCCCGACTGTCTATCGGTGATATTGCATTTCTTGACTATCCTGGCCATGCATTGAAGTTGAGACATACACCGCCTCTCTCTCTCGCACTCTCTTCAAGGTTCCTCCTCACCGCCATCGTCTGTTGATTCGACCCGCTAGATATCCCTGATGTACAGCCGCGCAGTAGGTCAGTTGGTCTCGACGTTGATGGGCCGCAGCAGTTCACACTTACCTTGCTCTGTGATGTAGCCCTGCAGGACGGCATATCGGCCAGATGTCTTCCGCAGTTCACCTCGTGTTGAGAAAGGGTATAACGAGGATATTATACCGATGCTTCGAAAACCGCATTCACTGCCAGTACGTCCTTAGGCTCGCCTCGACGTCCCATGTCGTGGCAGGCGCACTTTGTGTTCGTCCTACGACTTGAAAGTGATAACGATGCCCCGAAAATGAGCTTCGAATTATGATCATCACTCTAGTGCTTGCTTTTGATTTGGCAGAATCGACGGTCTCGCGTGTTTGCAAGCCAAAGTCTACATAGCAGCGTGCTCGCATCGGCGTCTGCACGAACAGCTTATTTCTGCCGATCCGACATGAGTCGGGCCCATATTAGGTGACCTAGCATAGATCCGTAGATACCAGCCATAAGTGTGGGAGTGCAAGGGCATCATACCTAGCGGCGCATGCGGCTCTGTCGTCTTGTGAATTTAGAGATATACTCAGCGCGGACAGAGGCAAATTCTACCGGATTGACTGTCAATGCCCGAGAAACGCGAAAATAAGAATGACTGGAGACCACGGACCATCATGACATGTCACCCATTTCTCTTCTTCTCCCGTGTACCACTGGGAGTGGACATTAATGCAAGGACAGCGTTGCCGTTTATCTTATCCGTGTTTCCCGGACCTGTTTGCTTCGTTTGACAAGTCTTGCGGACCCAATGCGTGACCGTAGCGGGCAGACTCCAGTGCACGCAAACGAAATCCAAAAAGTTGGTGGTCTCGTATCTCAGTAATAGCAGGAACATGACGTATGCCACAATTTGCGTGATTGCAAACATGACACTCAGTGCATGTGAACTTGAACGCCAACATGAGCACCATATCAGCATCATAGATACCAATGTGACCGCGTAAAGCGTGTTTTGACTGTGAATTGGTGTCATTAGCAACTGTATTTCACCTTGGTAAAATGGGCAGTAGGTTCACCTCTATGCATCAGAACAAAAAGCCTAGTGCACTGTGTCGAGCAAAGATGTTAATATCGGGATGATCGGGGGCCTATAACGGAAGTCTCGCTGATCCTTGTCATGAAAATCGTGGCTGAAATTGATCACTGCCCTCCTCATACTCTTGCCACGTCTACGTTGACAATCTCTCCGGTCTCGTATCGGCTTGCATGGACATCGAGGAGTACCAAGTACGATGAGGGTGCTCTAGAGGCTGTAACCCGAGTAGCCCAAGGCGGTGGACCACGTGAGCGTCGCTTAACGCGCGCTTTATGCTCAATATGCGGGGTCGTCTCAGCGGCTCTCAGCGTCCCCCTTTCTTCCTCCCACCCTCTCTGCGCAGATCCTCCGTCGCGGTTAGTAATTAACTACCACTAGCACGCTTTATTCATCTCACAGAATGCTTCCAGTGCAGCCCGTCATGTCGGATAACCTCAACAGCTCTGAGCAGGTCCCTGCCGAATTATGGATGAACATCTTTGAGCTCATGGATAACCCTGCCGACCTCAACAGCGTCGTCCGCACCTGCCGCGCCTTCCATCGTTACGCAAGTCGCGCTCTGCACCGCACCCTCGTCTGGAAACGCCCCGAGAGCGTCGTTCAAAACTTACCCCTGTGGGAGGCAGACCCGGGCATGATACCCGGCGTCAAGTCGCTCGAGCTCCATGTCTCCACCGTCCCGGACGATGTCGTCGCTACCTTCGTCGACGCGTTCGGTACCGTATACCAACGCAGCCCTCCCGAGCCCCAGGGCGTTACCCACTTTCGCCATCCCCAGCCACACCACCCGGCTCTTGTCCCTCCTTTCTGGCACGTTCCTGTTCACCTAGCCGGCCCTCACCACTTTCAAGACGACTGGGCGGCCGATTGGGTTGGAGAGAATATGTTCCACAACCACCCTGTGCAGTCAACCCCTGAGAGGAAGTCCGTCAGATACTACAAGCTCGCTCAGCACTTTGCTTCCCAGGGCTTGCACCAAGCCATGCTCGAGCGTATCGAGTCCTTTGTCAACCTCGAGTCTCTCACCATCAAGAACGCCGTTTTCACCGACGCTTTGTTCGCGACCATCCACGCGCTCCCCCAGCTCCGCAAGTTGCACCTTGAGTTCTGCCTCTTCCCGACCCCCACCAATGTAACTCCGCGCGACCACTCCACGCTGCCAATTACGGAGCTCACCATGCTCAACCTCCGTAGGCAAATTTCTCGCGGCGGCGACGCACCGCTAGATGGGCACCACGGGTTTGCTGACATGGAGGACAACATCGATTGCGCCCTTGCCCTTGCTCTTGCGCACGACCTCCGCACCTTACGCGTCGACTCCACGGCTGATGTCTTCGGCACCGTATACCGCAAGCGCCAGGGTGGCGTGTATGTCTTCAATATTCCTCCGCGCCTCCAGCATCTCTATGTGCAGCGCAAGCAGATGATTGATGGCGTGGTTCAGCCCACTTTCACGGGCGAGCAGCTCTTCCCCGGCGCCGTGTACTCCATCATGGAGCGCGCGCCGACGCTCACGACGGTCTCGCTAGCTTATCCACTGCCGAAGCACTCGTCGTTTCCGCGCGCGGACGTGCTTCCGAATCTCACGCGCTGCGAGGGCATGCTCGACGCGGTGTCCGCGATGACTGCCGGACGCCCACTTGCGCAGATCAGCGTGCTGCGCTCGGACACCCCGACGGATGGCATCCTTGAACTTCTCGCGCGCAAGGCAAAGGAGCATCCCACGCTTGAAGCACTCTCGCTGCACTGCAAGACGTGGGACGTCGAGATTCTTGACGCCGTCTGTCAACTCTTCCCCGCTCTCCGCCGCCTCAAACTTACGTTTGACATCCGTGAACCCGGAAAGCTGTGGGAGCACAGGGACTATTGGGCGACAGTGCATCCGTATGAGTACTTTGACGTCGTGGAGGAGGCGCGGTCGCAGCATGAGTTCGTCACAGGGTCTCAGGGACCTGACGAGGTACGTCATCGTCTTTTGTGTTTCCAACCCAGTGCTGATGTCCTTCGCTCTCATAGGATACGGTAGTAAGCTTCGGCCCGCACTTCCTGTACCGCCTCCCGCACCTGCAATCCGCCCAGATCTACGCGGCACCTGCGGGCGCGCCGGAGCACCCGGCGTTCATTTTCGACAACACGTACGAGTGCGTCGAGGAGGAGTTGCGCAACCTCGTCATCCCGTGGAACCGGTTCTGCAAGGAGCTCAGGGAGGTGCAGCTGCATGCTGGATACACGATGCGGCGGGCGTATGAGGGCGGATCGTGGAGGATGGAGCGGGTGAGCGAGGTGTCGGAGGGGTTCGCGTTTGGCGAGGAGCGGTGATTGCTGTTACTGTATCAGGTGAGGACATCGTTGTTCCTTGACCGTGCGAATGCTGACGCGCTTTACAGTAGTGTTTTCGAAAAGGAACTAAATGCATGCGACCCTGCTCAGAAGAATGTCATGTATCAACTCTTGGGAGCTGCCTGTAGAATTTTATAACCTAAGAAATGTTGGAATTGTCTGGCTACGGGCGTACGGTTTGTTTTGTATCATACTGTACATTAGAAGGCTTTATTGCAAGACACAGGGCTTGCCCTGTCTTGAGCATATTTGCGTATTGAAGACTGCACACCTGCACCTCAACTGTTATTGGGTTATCATACTTCTGCATGTTTCTATCAACCTCAGAGTTTCTTCCGGTAGGTAAAGACTGGTCATGGCAATGTTTTTAATGTTGCTCCACGACATCTGCACTGCCGTACCTCGGTTCCATTGCATATAGTCGTGGGAGCAGATTTGCGATGCCCGGTAGTAAAGAAACCACACGCGGCCGTCGTAGAGGTGAGGTGGTTCACAGCTATTAAGAGCTTGGTTATATGTTGATTCCACAATATTCCTAGGAACTAGACGATGAGAGAGGGTAAACGGCCCAACGGGAGGGCATATCAGTGCTGCTTGTGGCGTTGAGGATACCCGGCGGGGAGAAATGCACGTATAGAACTCTAGTACTCGTTCTCCCCTACTTTCGATTTCATAATGTGTATCACTTGCCTCAAAAATACGATGTGCTGCACGTTCGCTCGGCTGCTACCCCATACCACAACACCTGCCATTTTGGGCACCGCACTTCGAGCGTTTCTCTCCCTAAGCTTGCGCCTGCAAGTTGCAACTCTCCTCAAGACTCTTCACCTGTAGTCTCGCTTGCATGGTACTCACCATCGATTGGGCGTACGGACCTTGCGTCGACGTGACCGATAGCGACTCGGCATGCGCAAAAACCGTGCAAGCCCGTGAGAATTCAGCTGGTCACCTCGTCGCGCTGCTAACCGACTTCATCCCGAGCACAGATCCGACGAAGTTCATGGTGGGCTTCCTCGTCCAGCTGATGTCGATTCGTGCTCGCCGCTCAGGGTCTCATGCTGGTGCGTGTACTGTCACCCATCGGCATGCACGATTATCAAGGCACGGCCTTCTTGTACACCTATTACATCTCTAGACTCTCGGACCCGAAGGCTGGCTGGTCTGTCTGTCGTTCATGGCCGCACAATATCACCTATATATGATTCAGCTAAACTTGCGTTTCAAATCTCGTTCGTCTGAATTTTCGTGCCCTAGGAGTAAGTGAAGCTCAATCTGACAAGTGTTTTCTGCTCAATCGGTTCGTTGCACTCCATAGGTCATTCAGACTAGGGACGTAAGGTCGTTCTGTGAGTGAATGTAGAAGTTTCGAGACAATTCTTACCCCACATATTCCCGTGGGTACCCCGCGTACGTAGCTGTGACCTTAACAAACGCTTATGCGCAATATAGACAACTGACGGGAACATCGTACAGATTCAACACGGCCGGATGCGAGAGGGGGGCTATTTTTGTCTCTGGTCATGTTTATCGTGCGGATCACCACAGCCTAAAACCGTTGCTGCTCTATGCGAGTTTATGCCGTGCCGTCTCCAGGTATGCCTGCCCCGCGCGTTTGTTGCATGTTAAAGTCTAATTTGACAAAGGTTATCTGCACGTTTGTGTGCGTTAAACACCAGACAAGATCGGTTTGCGGATCCTGCTATTGCACTTAGAATAAGGGAGACCAACGTGAAATCGACGCGCAATAACAGGAATGAGCAACACGCCTTTTCGTGTTTTTTTTTGTGACCTGAGGAACCCTCTGGAAACGTGCCGACACGCTCGATGAACGCGACGCGACGTCAAGCAATAGGCTAATCAAAGCTAAATTTGTGCCACCAGTCGAAATTCAGCCGTGCCGTCCATGCCAGGGGCGTCATGACACAAGTTTGTGTCTTCATTTGGCACCTCTCATCGTACCTGCACGTTCGGCATGAGCAGCCTACTGCCTACCACCGCTCCTCAATCACCCAAGATTTTTCCCGCTCACGCATGCTCTACCGTGGAATATCCATTTGGATGGTCATAATCGTACACTACACGTCTTCGTCTCCGAAGGCATGTTACGTCGGAAGACAGCACAACTAGCGTATAAAAGCCCAGCGAATCTGGGGTACGGGAAAGCAAGACAGCCCTCGAAGTCTATCAGCCAACAAGCACAGGATGTTCCAGTTCGCTTCGCTCCTCGCTCTCGCCTCTGCTGCGCTCCCGACGGTGCTGGCGCACGGTGGTGTGCTCTGGTACTCGAACGCCGGAAACTGGTACCAGGGATGGTGCGTCCTTTCCACACCTTCCTGCATGTATCGTTAACTCAACGTACATCCGTATTTAGGGCTCCGTACAACTCACCTGACGGCCAGACCACTATCCAGCGTCCTTGGTCTACATAGTATGTATCTTTTGCTCGAAACAATTGAGGTGCCTGATCACTGTACTTGTAGCAACCCGATTACGGACGCCACTGATGCCCAACTTGCCTGCAACGACGATGGCACTTCGGGTGCCCTCCAGCTCACTGCGACTGTCGCGGCTGGTTCTGCCGTCACCGCCTACTGGAACAGCCCGTGGCCTCATGCGATCGGTCCTATGGTAGGTTCACACCCAGACTTGATGAAAACGCTTCGCCTCTAGACTAACTGTTTGGCTTTCCACAGCTGACCTACCTCGCCCAATGCCCTGGTTCGACCTGCACAGGCGTAAACTCTAACACGCTCCAATGGGTAGGCCCTCTTCCACGTGGATAGCTTCAGCCATATTTACATGCGGGTTTGCTTGCAGTTCAAGATCGACGAGGCGGGTTTGCTCTCGGGAACCGTCTTCAACGGCTCCTGGGCCGACGGCAAAATGATCGCGGACAACTCCTCGTGGACGACCACGATCCCCTCTACGGTTCCTTCAGGCAATTACCTCATCCGGTTCGAGACGATCGCTCTCCACTCGATGCCCGCTGTATGTATAACCGAGTCCTCACATGTCTATGCGAGTTGCTCACATTTCGTTCTAGCAATTCTACCCTGAGTGCGCTCAGATTGAGATCACTGGTGGAGGCTCCCTCGCTCCCACCGCCGCGGAACTCGTTACCTTCCCTGGTGCCTACAGCA
This sequence comes from Phlebia tremellosa, assembly GCA_011032875.1. Classification (NCBI taxonomy): domain Eukaryota; kingdom Fungi; phylum Basidiomycota; class Agaricomycetes; order Polyporales; family Meruliaceae; genus Phlebia; species Phlebia tremellosa. The sequence continues at coordinate 14,165 of JAAIFI010000239.1, forward strand.
ACAACGGTGAGCGCCATCTTCGTTCCTCCTCCTATACTGGTTCTGAGCATACTTCCCTCCACAGACCCCGGCAGTAAGTAGGCAACTTTATTTCGCATGCATGACATCTTAACACTTTGAACAGTCAACATCGACGTGTACTCGAACGCGGCTCAGACCCAGACGACGTACGTCATCCCCGGGCCTCCCCTGTATGGCTCCTCTGCGAGTAGCTCTCCTGCTCCCCCGCCATCCGTGAGTTATTTCCGTGCAAGTTAGGGCGTGAGCTCATATACTTTACTTCAACAGAGCTCCGTCAGCGCTCCAAGCAGCCCTACTTCTGCTGCGCCGCCGGTAGGTTCTTCAACTGCTGCTGGCACTGTTGCCGAGTACGGGCAGTGCGGCGGCGAGGGCTTCACAGGAGCCACGGGTTGTGTCGCGCCGTTCGTCTGCACTGTAGTCAACTGTTCGTACTCTCGCATATCTTGGTTTGAGTCTCGCTGATAAACTCTCCTTTTAGCTTACTACTCTCAGTGTCTGCCGGCTTAAGTAGCAAGCATGTCCTGGAGAGCGTCTTGATAATAGTTACAAGTATCACATCTGCATACCTCCCATGTATCGTATCACTGTATGAATGAGAGCTGAAATGACGTCTTGTTTTCTGGTAGACTTGACACGTGGCCACTATCATTCGCGCTCGCGGATCGTGAGCGCTTTGCGCTTTTCCTTGCTCCATCAACAGCTTGCACGTTAGAATAAAGTCAATCCGTTTTCTGCACACAACGTCTATTTCCTCGATCGGTACCGAACAGTACTGGTAAGAAAGAGCATACACATATATCGTACATGGTACAAGATATGTTCTGTTTGGTTGCTGACGTCTTCCAAGAGCAGTGCCGACTTCACCCCGAGTTTCGATCCGACAAGTTATGTGAGGGGTAGTTTCGCGTCACAAGTCACCTCGTTTTGTGCCTACCCTCTGCGGCGATCGGTATGCTCAGGTCTTCGGAATAGTAGCTCCGCATTACCCGCCACATGTGAGTTCCTTGTTTAATCAAGAATTGGTCGTCTCGCTAAACATCGGATTTGAAGCGTATATCGATCCTCTCAAGTGACTGAACGGCCGCACGAGTAGAAGGGACCTTGCGTTGTTAACAGTTTGCTAATTTGCGTAACTCTCCCCAGATTCCCCACCTGCGTCATCGTGCGGGGGCATGTTGATAGTCATTTGGGGATTGAATATGCCAAGGAGAAATCAGAAGCCTCTAGTGTCACTTTTCCCTCGTTCTAGTTGCGAAAATCTACCGTGCCGGGGAGCCATTGCTGACAATGCATGCGGTGCAGCAGGTATGTATGGTCGTTTTTTGATCGGAGGATCGCTCACAACTGCGTCTAATCTGCCAAGATTTATCCCGCCCCGTGAAATATCCGTTCCGGAAACGACGTTGTGCAACACCTTCTGAAGAAAATGCTGCACGGGCGTACACCTATAAAGCCTTTTCGTGGGCTCGGTCGTCTACCAGGACACCAAAGGCACTCAGCACTCTCTAGTCAACCAGAAACATTTGCAAAATGTTCGCCTTCGCCACTCTTCTCGCTCTTGCCTCTGCTGCACTGCCTTCTGCCCTCGCCCACGGAGGTGTTTTGTCGTACTCTAATGCCGGAAACTGGTATCAAGGATGGTGAGTTATCTCCGTTAGTCGACATTCATCGGCATTTTGACTGAATTGCTGTTGACTTCAGGGCGCCCTACAACTCGCCCACCGGCCAGACCACGATTCAGCGCCCCTGGTCCACTTAGTACGTGAATTAAATGTGATGTGTCTGGGCGAGGTACTGAAAGTCGCCGTTAGCAACCCTATCACCGACGCCACCGATCCCACCATTGCTTGCAATGACGATGGTACGTCTGGGGCGCTGCAGCTTACTGCTACTGTCGCTGCGGGCTCGTCTATCACCGCGTACTGGAACCAGGTTTGGCCCCACGCCATCGGCCCCATGGTACATAACTCATTTTGAAGTATTACATAATGTGTGCTGATCACTCGTACAGCTGACTTACCTGGCTCAGTGCCCCGGCTCGTCCTGCACTGGAGTCAACGCCAACACTCTGAAATGGGTAAGCAGATCGAGCTAAATGGAACTTTACAACGGCAGTGTTGACATGTCTCTACAGTTCAAGATCGACGAGGCTGGTCTCCTCTCCGGCACCATCTACAGCGGCTCTTGGGCCGATGGACAGATGATCGCGGACAACTCGTCCTGGACCACCACGATCCCCTCTTCCGTCCCCTCCGGCAACTATCTCATTCGCTTCGAGACCATTGCTCTCCACTCTCTTCCCGCTGTGAGTACTACCGTGATAAGAGACGCTTTTGAGTATTGACGCATATCTGCAGCAATTCTACCCTGAGTGCGCTCAGATCCAAATCACCGGCGGAGGCAGCCTTGCGCCCACAGCTGCCGAGCTCGTCTCGTTCCCCGGTGCATACAGCAACTCTGACCCTGGCCGTACGTATCACTGTACTAAGTTGTCAGTGATTTGTCTGACTTCAACTGTATATTTAACAGTCTCCGTCGACGTTTACGCGAACGCTGCACAGACAGAGACCACATACGTCATCCCTGGACCACCGCTCTACGCTGGTGCTAAATCAAGCGCACCCCCTCCCCCGGTCACTGTGAGTGTCACTTTAAGTTTCTAGTTGTATATAACTTACCTGGTTATGTCCTACAGTCCACTGCGAAGCCCATCAGCTCGTCCAGCGCAAAACCACCACCCGCAAGCAGCTCTTCCGCCGCACCTCCGACAGGAAGTTCGACCGCAGGAACCGTCGCTGAGTACGGGCAGTGCGGTGGCCAGGGATGGGCAGGTGCTACAAGCTGTGTCTCCGGATTCACCTGCACAGTCGTGAACGGTACGTTATTCGTATACTTTCTTATAGTTGTGAAACTCACCGATATCTCCACAGCGTACTACTCGCAATGTCTGTGAGCCATTTGAGACGTTTAACGAAGATTTTAGTGGTACCAGAAATGTGCTATGCCTGATTCGAATCGATCATAATACCATTCATGTCTAAAAGCATCACTGTGTGTCTGAGATCCCAACCATGAGGAAGTGCAAATGCGTGTCACACCGGGAATATGTTCTTATGCTAGACTCTGCGTTTCACAACGTCCTCGATGTGTGTCGGAGAGAACATACAAAAGGCTTCTGTCCAGGTGTACCTTGAAGAGTGATAACTCTGCGAAGCTGCTAGGCGCAGATCTTGCGGCAGAGATGTGACATCAGGGCGAGAGAACCAGGGAACTGGATACCTCTTGGCGGGTGGGAGTTGAGATGCAACATAAGGAAGTGAGCGGGGAATGTGCCTGAAAGTGTCTGCGTGTCTTCACGCTCTGGGTACGACCCAAGAGGATCCAAGTCTATCCAAGTACGATCCTTCGCGATTAGGAGTGAGATGACACAGGTGCGGTGAACATAGGCCGTTCTGGATGGGTTGTGAAAGCTGTGATACCCCCCCGGGTGGCACCTCAACGATTTTCAGGCGTGTCGTAGAGACACGGCACGAACGCTATATCAATCGCATGTCGTATGAGGGCGATGGCACGGAGGTAGTGTAAATTGAGCGTCTCAAGACCGTTGAAAGCGCGCTCTTCGCTGTTGCCGCGACAGCGGGAAGCCCCTGAGCAATTTCGGTGTTGTCGCCCCAGCCTACGAGAGTTCTACCCTTGAAAACCATGGACGAATAGCGAGACAAGAGGTGAAGAAACATACGAGGGTCAGACTAGATCCTACCCGGGGGATTGGCATGGGCGCTTGATGATCTCCGGATCGAAAAATTATCAGATATGCCGGTGTTGCGCGGGTTATCTGATAAGATCTAGCCGTGTATGTTTTGATGAGCCGCGATAATTTGCAACACTCGCCCATGCGCTTCACGAGAACATCCACCCTCTCGTGCCAGTCGTAGTCGGACCTGATTGTTGCATTCCTTCCGGGCCCGACAGTATATAATATGGTGCACGAAGGTTATACCCTTCTCACCCAGGAACCACTTGGTGGTGAAGCCCTCCCCTCTTCCCGTCCTTCTCCCGCTAACTCGTGATGTCCTCCATCAAGAAAGACAACGAATCTTTTGGCGGTACTCCGGCCGATGTGATCATCGATCCTCGAACAGCCCGAGAAATCGAGGAAGAGGAGGACGCTCACCTTGGTGTCAAGACCGTTGAAGCCGCCGAGAAGGTGTACGGCAAATACTCAAAGTGGTTCCTCTTCATCGGGTATGTACACTTCCAACTTGACCGAAACTCGTCGGGTGCTGATGACATTCTCGCGACAAGACTTGGCCTAGCTTCATATATTTATTCTCTGGACGGTTCTACGACTTACACCTATCTCGCCTATGCTACATCTACTTTCGAGGAACACAGTTTGATATCCTCAATTCAGGTCGCGCAATCCGTTATTGGTGAGTCGTCCTCTCATACTCGTTCCACGTGATATCACTGACCGTCATTAGTCGCCGTTGGCAAGCCTGTCATCGCTAAAATTGCCGATGTAACATCTCGAGGCACGGCTTACCTTGCTGTATGTGAGTACACTCGCATCATCTGTCCCTCGTCCTGTTCTGACTCCATCACGTATATAGTACTATTTTATGTCGTCGGTACGTGAACATCCATCTTGTACGGCGACGGAAACTAGATGTCTCTTCCAGGTTATATTGTAATTGCATCTGCTCGCAGCGTAGGCGCGATAGCTGCAGGAATCATTATCTATGCAATGTAAGCGACTCTACCTTCCTCGTTCGAATCATATATTAACATCATTCGCAGCGGATATACGTGAGTTTCTCTTACGCTATCTCTACTTACTGTACTCAAATTTCATCAGCGGACTACAGTTGCTCACACAAGTCATCATCGCTGATATCACCACCCTTAAGTGGCGTGGATTGGTCTCCTCCCTTGTGTCCATCTGGTTCATCATCAACGCTTTCGTTGGTGCCAATATCTCTACCGGAGTACTTGAACATTCTACCTGGCGATGGGGCTGTACGTACCGTATCATCAGAGTTCCTCTTCGTTACTCATTGTTGCACTTTAGACGGAATGTTTGCGATAATGCTTCCCTTTACCTTGGCCCCGCTTATCATCACGCTGTTCTGGGCGGAACAAAAGGCAAAGAGGTTAGGACTCGTCGAGAAAGCTCTGAAGCGTTCCGCTTCAGGCTACGCAGAATCCGCTCGAACACGCGTCCCTGTTATGAGGCGTATATGGAACATGATTGATCAACTCGATCTTGTTGGATTAACAGTACTCGGAGCCGCCGTTGCTTTAATCTTACTGCCTCTGACGCTGAGTCAAACCGCAAAGGGTGGATGGCACAATGGTATGTCCATTCTTGTTCTCTGGCAAGGAATTTTGTTGATTGTATGACCCAGCTTCCATGATTGCAATGCTCGTCGTTGGCATTGTCCTACTCTTTGCTTTCACCATGTGGGACGGGTTGGTTGCCAAACGCCCCGTTATGCCCCTTCGGTTCCTCAGGAACCGCAGCTTCATCGGAGCTGCCTGGATCGGCTTCTTTGACTTTGTGAGTTGATCGCTAGCGCTATAACATATCTTGCTCAATCGCTATACTAGATCTCTTTCTACCTCACGAACACGTATTTGTACTCTTTTGTAATCGTCGTAAAGCCATGGTAAGTAGATCACAACGGAAGCCGCATCAACCGAGCTTAATGGCTCTTTCTAGGTCTCTCATCAACGTGACATACTTTACTTCGACACAGACGGTGGCGTTAACCGTCTTTGGAATCCTAGCCGGTATCGTCATGCGGTTCCACCAACGATATAAGGTACGAGATCGTCTCGTTATTGTCTCATAATAGTCTAATATTCTGCGCAGTGGCTCCTCGTTGGCGGTCTCTGCATTCGTCTTCTGTACGTTGGGTCTCCTTGTTTTGTTACAACTCCTCCGGCTGATATACCGTTCTCGTGGATAGGGGTGTTGGACTCATGATTCACACGCGAGGCGAGAACTCTTCCGATGCAGAGATCGTGTGGACGCAGCTCCTCCAAGGCATTGGCGGAGGTTTCGCGGCGACTGCTGCTCAGGTTGGCGCACAAGCGTCCGTTCCACATGCCGACGTCGCGATCATCACTGCCGTTGTGTTACTGTGGACAGAGATCGGTGGTGCATGCGGAAGTGCTATATGTAAGGATATCTCTCGTCGAACTGCAGTACTTGACACTGATCAGGACTGCTGTGTGTAGCGGGGGCCATCTGGACGAACGTCATGCCGGGAAAACTCGCGAAGCACCTTCCACAACTCTCTGCTGCTGATCGTGAGGCACTCTTTGGGAGTATCACCGATGTCACAAAATATCCCAGAGGCAATCCTATCCGTGAGGGCGTCATCGGCGGTAAGCAACCTTCATCCTATTTACGGATCATATCTAACCTGCATTGTTATGAAAGCATACGACGACGTGATGAGGATCCTTTGCATCACTGCGACGTGCCTCAGTGTCGTTCCCATCCTCTGTTCGTTGATCATGCCAGATTGGTACCTCGGGGATAAACAGAACGCCGTGGACTCCACTGACCTGCGCGGAGAGCGGTCAGACGACGGTCACTCTATAGAGGAGCGACAGTAGATGTAGGATTTTTTTGAGATTAGATGTTGGCCGTGTTTCGAGCGTTGTGTAATGCTCATGCATGTTGTACGATTCCGAACATCGGTGAACGACAAGCATACGAGATTCGAGCGTATCAAGTATGAGCCGATTGTTTGAACTATATTGACGCTGCAAAGGTAACTGTAGGCCACACTCTATAACTTAGTGGAATGCTGGAAACTGCTGATACGCTACGATATCGTTCATAGCTTGGGTCTGTTTCCCTGGAGTCAAAGTTGAGGACGTATGAAGGATTCTAAGGACGTATGAAGAAAGAGGTAATAGGTGCGAACGGACAAAAGAACTGCAAGACGTGATGCGAAAGAGAATGACGACGGGTCTTTGAGTATCAGGTACAAGGCAATATGCAAAGCGATGCGAGAGCAGTATGGTACAATGAGGGAGAGAAGCATAATCAGGACTATCAAAAGCGGCCAAGAAAGCATCAGAGAGAGAGTTTTGATGGTAGTCTTTTTCTATCAAAAGCATTTGAAGAGGAGAAGGTTTTTATCATACCATTCAGGAAGACGACATGCAATATGCTCTTGCTCTTCGCGTCCTGTTTCTAGAAGAATACCTCGACCTTTGTCTGCGGAGCCTTTAGTGAACCGCACAACTTCTAAGCGGTCAAACCGGCTCAACGCTCTCCTGAAAGAGCCCCAATCGAGCTGAGGGGCAAGCCAAGGTGCATCCCATGGAAAAGGTGATAGCTCAGGCGGACGCTGTGACCAAGGGTCCAGTTGCAAGCAGAGTTGGATGCGGCGGACCGTCCGTGGCAAGGTCGACAAAACAGCGACCAGTAGCGACCACACCAGTTCCGGTATAGCAGGATCGTGAGGAAAGAGGATGAGCAAGCCGAATGTGCGGACGGAATGCAAGCGTGACAGACCCGGCAATAGAAAGTGATAGAGCATGGAGCAATCATCAGCAACTTGAGTGTTCAGTCTTCTACGGAAGCAGCCCGAGAGCTCGATGCTGAACTGCTGTATGCCTTCACCTACTTCCGCAAGGAAGCGGCCGAGGTCCCGGGCAAATCCCGGGACCTGAGTAGGGTGACCACAGCCCACGTAGAGCGTGTTGAGTGTCTGCAAGGCCTGGGTTCCTTTGAGGACCTGGAGATAAAAGTGCATCTGCGAAACGGAGAACAGGTTCACGTCTGTGACGACGCAGGTGGCAGGTATGTTTAACGAGGACAGCATCTCCTCCGAGAACACGGAGCCAAAGCCGTCTTCGGAGCAGATGGAGTCCTTGAGTTCTCCGACATTTTCGAATGTTAGCTCGCGTATCTCGGCGAAGAGACCTAGTACGTCGAGTATGTCTCGTCCTATACTGGTCCAGGAACGTTGGTTGACTATACGAAGTCGCTGCAAGCGATGCAGCGCCACAGGTGGCGAAAGGCTGTACTCGCCGCTCGCGTCGAACCTAAGGCCAGATATCTCAAGGCAGGAAAGATTAGGCAGCGACTTGAGCATGTAATCCAACGTCAGGGCATTAAGCGGTGTACCAGGCCTCGACAGTAGCCAATCTGCTCGGAGGGATAGCTCTCGTATGCAATAGCTTATCCCGGGAGACTGGCTCAGCACAAGTATGAATGCTAGGACGTTCCTCGTGCGGTGTCCGTCGGTTACAACAACGGTGCGGAAGAGGTGAGAACGAGCAAGTGGAAGCCATGCTCTACACACGAGGCTACAAGCCCTCATGTTCGATGCCCAGTCATGCTCGTCGCCCCCGAGGATATCCTGTAGGATGCGCGCTACAAGCTCTAGAGGGAGCGGAGGGACTGTCTGTGTATGTCCTGCGCAAAGTTCTTGTCCTTCGAAGTGACCAGAAAGATTCCATAAGCGAAGCAGTTTGCCTGTTCTCTCCGCCAGACTGGTTATAGTGGAGTCCTGACGGCTTTCATCGCGGTAAACTTCGACCAGCAAAGTATCCTGTCTGCCGTTATACTGCCGTCATTGGGACAGCATTTAAGTTGAACACATGAAGTTGAAATACACGGATACCCACCTGAGAAAAGGTCATCGTTGGTTGTGACCAGACCACCGCCCCCACTGCATTTACCAGTATTATGAGGAAGACAGGGCGATGAAAGAGAAGAGAACAATGAAATTCCCAGGATAACCAGCTCATATGGAAGCGCCAACGCGCGGTGATCAGGGTCCGCCCCTCTCTACTTGGTAATACACTAGTAATGACAGTAAGTACAGTAGTACGGACTATGTCAGTCCTTCACATGTTCGGCTCGAATACATGAGTATAGACATTCAAGAGCGGAGTGCTGAGTGCTTCTGCAATGCATGGATAGTCTGGTGGCAACCTCACCGTCAACGAGAGCCAGCCAAGCGTGCCTGCAGAGGACCCAGAACACCACTGCGAGAGCTTCAAGCTTCAATGTTGTTTGCTCCTGCACGATGCCATAGCCATTGCCGGGTAGATATATCGAACCATGAACGCCTTGCATGTGCTGCCGCCCAGTGTATCCTAAGAGCGCCCTCCCGATCCTTCATAATGTCGTCTCTCCCGTATCTCCCATCATATTTCGCCAGGAGTTTCTTGTAAATTGATAATAAATTCCTATAGACGTTCGCTGAGACTTGATGCGGCATTGGTGCTCTCATATCAAAGATGCCTTCATACGGTATCCAGGTGTTTCCTCCATTCTGCACTGACCATGATGGGGGCTGAGCAGGGGACACAACTAATTCCGGTGGATATGGCGTGGCCAGGTAAAAAGGAAGTACGATAAACGCATCGGCATCGACGACTGACACCACACGTGAAGTTTTGGGGTCGGTAGTGACAGTCGCGACACTGACGGGCGCCCCATTGACTAGGCATGGGGATGCGAAAGGGCCCTCGAGCGAGCGGGGGCGCGAAAAGCTAGAGATAGCACTCTTGACGTGCTGGTATACATCGAGCACATCACCGACAGTGGTAGTAGTATCGGTAGGGTTGTCGATAGATGCAAGGATTGTTCGGCAATTCCATTTCGTGGTCTTGCCAAGGTCGTTATACATTCGCAGTGCACAATTCGACCAAAAGGCTTCCACTTTGGTAATGGAAACTAGAGCAGGTGGTGGCTTCGCACGATTGCCTGAGAACAAGTCGGGTGGAAAGCGTGGAGGAACAAGGCGATACAGAGACTGATCTGCGAGATTCAATGAATCGCTTTTGTGCCCAGTACAAAGTCAATACCCAATCGAACGGAATGGAAGAGGTCAAGACATCTTCGCCTGAATCTCGGCCAGGGAGTCCATGAACGGCTCCGTTCCATGCCTGACCTCAGATTCTCTGAGCAAGAGTCCTGACGGCTTCTCCATCAGGATGTACGGAATACCCACTGGGTTCTCGTACGTTGAGTTCCATGCGAGTACCTTTGGAAATGGGACGTCGAGGACATATCGAGCGTACGTCATTGCCGCCACGGTGTGCTTGTATCGTCTGTCATCGCTCAAAACGGGCGGTATTCTTGCAATGACGGAGATGCCTTCCTGCTGGAAATCTAGACAAAATCGGTGACACCACCATAGCCCCGACGCCAGATGGACATCTCAGGGACCTCTGTGGTCGAGATAGCGCATGAGGCCGCGTATGCAAGGGCTCGCAAATTTGCTCCAGAGACACGATTCCCATTCTCCCATTTGAGTTTATATCCTCTTGGCCTCCAATTGAAGTCGGTCTCTGCTCGTAGTCGCTTCAGCAGGTCGAGCTCGGAAGGTATAGGGACTTCTGTATAAGATAACGCGTATGGCAGGATTTGTGCACTGACAATAAGCTAAGACTCACTGAATCCTGTATTGAAGGAACTAAATTTAATGCTGCCAAATGTCGCGCATGCTTCTGGATCCAGCACTTGCGCTTCTACAACTTGTCTCGTCGATAGCCATCTGCCTAAAGTGAGATGCCGACACGTCAAACCATGCTCGCAACGAGTCGAACTCTCGCGTGCCTCACCAGCAGAACACGTAGCTAGTGAGAAAGCTTGATTTCTGATACGAAGATAGCACAAAGTCTGTAGCGTCATTGGTATCGATGTGGAGTGTCAGTGAACTTGCTGATGTATGAGGCTGTTATAAGCGTCGAGTCCGACATAACGCGAACAGAGCAGATACGCACAATAGAGGTGAGAGATGATGGCCGCCCACTCGACAGCTTGTCGCACTGTCTCGTAGGGTCAAGCGGTCAAGAACAACGAGTGGATCACGTTGCATGCGCAAGGCAGTACTATAGCTGACGCTTGCGGCAACAGTAGCTTATATGCAAGCTATTCGAATCATGAGACGACGTCCGAACGGTCATCACCAAGGATGTGACTCACCAGCGAACAGTGTTCTCAGCGATTTACAGAGTCCGAATATTATCTGAGGAGATCAAAGTCATAGGGAAACATTGGGGACCCCCGCTCACCAGCCACTATAGTACGAAACGCACGAGACCCCGGGGACAAGGTAAGACACGTATACACCGCTGCGTCATGATACGGCAAACTAGTAGTTAGTGCAAGTTCAAAGCCGTCGCTTCTACGAGGTTGAAAAACGAAAGAATACCTAAGCATTGTGAGCATAGGAAATATATATCATACAAGCGTGAAGAACTCGACAATATGCAGTACTTAGTGATAGTAAAGAGAGTTAGTCAAACGACGTATTACACCAACGCTGCACAATCCACCAACCCCGGAGCCCAATGATAGGCATTCACAGTAAGGAGTCTAATTTAGAGAGCACTTCCAGCACGCCCGCTACAAGCTCAAAGCACAGGTCTTCCTCGCCCCTCATCTCCTTCTTGATCTCCTGCACAAGCCCCAGTATCGCTTCGCGTCCACTCACGCCTGAACTGCCCATCCCGATACGCGCAGCCTCACGCCGTTTGCTCCCCGTCGTCGATGTCCCCGAGCCGCTGCCGAACGGCCAGCACGCAAACTCTGCCAACAACTCATCGCAGCGCTGGAACGCCGCCTCGCGCTCCTCGTATGTAAGCCGCCCGAACGCGTTGTCCAGGACACTCGCCGCATACGCCGCGCCCGCGAGACACACGGCGCGCATCACGCGTGCCTGTGTGCCCTCGCGGTCCAGTGCGGTCGGGGGTACCGCGGAAGTGGTCGACGTAAGGAGCGCTACCATGCGCGAGATGATGCCTTCTTTCGTGCGCATGTCCGCCACGGGATGCGTCGCCATGTCGAATAGCAAGAAGTTGCGTTTTTCTGTGCGCAGAACGCCCTTGTCCACGAGCCCCTTTGCCAACCGCTCGCGCACCTGTTTCAGCTGGAAGCCTATTTTCATTACGTTCCATGTCTCGCCTGCGAGGTGGTGAACGTTGTCAGGAAGGGCGGTTGCTCAACGAATATGGTCAACGCACCGCTGAGCAGGTCAATCCAAGTATTGATCGCTATCTTTTCGCCTGTCGCCTCCTGCTGCTTCATCATTTTGAGCGCCTCGTCCAGTAAGGTTTCCCCCGTTAACCGCGTGTCGATGACTTCCACTATCCGCTCGGACACCGGTAGCTGCTTCCGAGAAGGATCCTTGACCAGCGCGATACGACGGCGCAACGCAAGTTCAACGAGTATGCAACCTCGTAGAGCATAGGAGATGTTGTCATTCCAAAACGACAGATAGCCCTGCAGGTGTCATAATGATCAGCGACCGTGAGGCGGTGCACGCTCGGTAACACAGGAGAGGCGACTGTACAGCTCAAAACACGTCTGAGAACTGCAATAGCTTTCATGCAATCCCCAACATCTCGTAGTTCGACTAGAGCAGCATGACAGTCAGTCCAAAGTACGGCAAGTACACCGGTACCTGTGATGACCTTATAGGTATCCCATTTGCCTATGTCAGAACGCATAGATCGTTGTAGGTACAGAAGGCATCGAGCCGCATAGGTGCATAGTCGATGATGCACATGCGGTCTTCATTTATCCGCCGTGCATTAGATGCCAGGTATTCATAGCTGTCCAACACTCACAAGAAGCCGGACCCAATGCAACCGCTCAAACCCCACCAGTTCAGAGTACAACTCACCTGCTTGTCTTTGAGACCCAGTAGAAGCACTTCCTCCATGATGGTTAGCCTGGGAGCCTTCCCACCCTGCCGTTCGTCCTCGTCCTCACGCTCCAAGTCCCGCGGGTCATACGCGATCTTGCTTCCGCCTTGGAAGGCCGAACCTGCATGGGATATAGGTGCATTCGTTGTGTTGGACGACGACACGCTGGGCGTAGAGGTGTGTTTGCTGGAAGAACCGTTGAGTCCCCAAGCGTCGTCGGCATCGTCGGTGGTCGATGACGATGATGCTGCGACCCGTCGTCGTGAAAGCCCACCAGTCGAGGTCATCTCATGAGCTTGGATTCTGGTGAGTGGCAGACAGGGTATGTAGAGAAACCAACGTCGTGGTCGGAGTGGTCGTCGGTGACAGCAAGATGAGCTTGGCTGCGCGGCGTCTAGTACCGCCACCGTCTTGTTCTCACTCGGCGACGTCTGCCCACGCCTTCGCCTCTCGTCTAGCACTCTGGGAGCTGCTTCAAGTCTTGTCTACTGCATATTGTCAATGTCAATGTTTTGCGCAAGTTTCTCGAACCGCGTGCAGTGTGTTGAATTTGTAGAAACTGCCCGGGACCGCCTCGGACATCTAGAAGCCTGATACTGGACCGAAGTGTCAGCGCCCTGCCTTCGTTATCGGCAGAAACGCAGTCTGTTTTCTCGGACTCGAAGGTATGTCGTGCATTTGTACTGCAAGGGAGAGATCAGCTCATTGTGTTTCCCCATTTCTCAAGGAGCGTTGATTTTGCACCATCTATTCTTTCCTCTGGTCCTCTTCCTATCATTATGCACTAATCTCAAAGATACTATGCTGCGCAACGTGCTCTGGCAACTGGATCAACGCCGTTCATACGGTACGGATTCCATGCCACACAGATACGATAATGTATCTAAATGCAGCTCAACTCGAAGTCGGCGCTGAGATGTCCATGTCAACAGCTTGCAACCCAGAATCAGCTTTTTTTCCGTCCTGGGCTCGCCAATTGCACGACGCTTCCCCCGGTTCTACGAGGGAGAAACCATCCCGGGGCCCTTGATTTGCGCATACTCGTACGGACCCCTATCGCTATGCACGCGTCTCACAGTCATAAACTCTTCTACAGGCCTGCTTTACAAACCAGTACAGGGCAGATATCTGCCCTCTAGCATCTTCCTTGAACAGAATTTAAACCGTGACCGGGCTTCCGGTCATTCTACGTGTTTCCATCTTCCTCAACTACTAGACATATTGCCGGCCCTGGGACCCGCTCTCAGCTATGGGCTCAGACCAATTCGCGGTAGACTTCGAGAGCCGTCTCTCCGTCGATACTGGCGATGCCACAGTCGGTTCCAAATCTGATGCCTGGTATTGTGCACTTGTCAAGAGCCTGGCGAACGAGCCCAAATCTCCTCGCGCGGCATCGAAGTCCTCGCCTTGCTGGTTCTGACAGAGCTCGCCTAGGTGTTGCGCCAATCGGACCAGATAACAGTCTAAATGTCCAGCGTTTTGTTCTGCGAGAACGACGAGACTCTTGCACATGAGACGCACAGCCTTTGAGAGGACAATGAGGGGGAACCTCTCAGGCTCCGCTTGGTGGATATGCACTAGACTTTCGAAACACGACTTTGCGCTCTCCCCAAAGTCCCCTTCAAGGGAGGCCGCAAATTCACGGACGAGTTGAGTTCCGATAGCTTCGTACGTCTTGATGTGGTGGCTCCAGGAGGCTAGTGCAATGGCGCTGAACAAAAAGCGAGATTGCACGCTATAAATGCCCGCTGACTGCTTGCTGATCTCAACAGAATCGAGGGCAGCTCGAAGTGCGAGCGATGTCTCTGAATCACGAAGGGGTTAGCATAGCGCAGTGAATTCCCATTGCAGCGTCGCATACCTTGCTCGCTAAAGATGTATTTGTTGCTACTACTAGCCACGTTCGCGCACAACAACGACACTGGAACGATCTCTTGCTGTCGCCAGTAATCTGAAACAACCTGTTGACTAGTGATCCTGAGCAAAATCTTGGGGAGGGCCGGGGTTTGCGGTCCAAACGCTGTATGCATTTGATGAAGGAAACATAACAGCTCTGCGCATTCCCACGTAACCTCCGTACCCTTAAGCCATTGCTTCGGTATCGTCTCCGTAAGGAAACTGTAGTGCCGGGAAGACAGCCAACGCTGACACAGAGAGAGAACCTGCGAACTGAGGATTGAATTCACGTGGTGAGTCTTGGTGGAAGCGGGAAGTACGCGACGGATACACTCCAGAGCGACGCGTTGCTGCTCTGTGACCGTAAAATCTTGCGAGCAACAGGAGATTTGCTCAAAGACACAATTTGGGGCTGACAGAAGACTCGCAGCTAGAGCTTCACAGTCCAAGGGGACATCGCGAGCTTTACATATTGTTTTGAATTCCCTAAGGAACCAGAATCGGCTGATGTCCACGAGCATGAAAGCTCCGAATGACCTAACGTACTGCCGCAAACGCCAATGAGGGTCGTCGATGTAGGTGAAATAGAGTCGGGGCAATATCTGCCATCCGTGTCGAATGAAAACATACTCGATGGGGCGCTGACAGATATACGTTATTGCCGTAGTAATTGCGGCAAGAACCAGAGCCAGAGGATACGTGAGCCACTGCAAGACGATGATCATCGTGGGAACGATTGGTGACTTGTAAGGGCACTCAGAGGTGATCAAGGGAATGGATACGGTGACCAGGAATGCAATTGCACCAATGGTTGCGATAGTTGCGAATACCGCAGTCACCGTCGGGTCCAGAGAGCGGAGGAGGATGAGCAGGCCGACGAGGAACAGAATCACGGCGATCTGGAGCAGTAGAGGTAGAAGCGCCACGATACCTGGGACCTGCCACATATGCAACCCTTCATGCCGGAGCTGGCGCAGTTGGACGGCACGTCGAACGGGGAGGTCAGGAGGGAGGTGAAGGTGACGGAGCCACTGCTGAACGGTGATCGCGAAGAAAGCCGACAGTAGACTTAGCGTCAGGCTGAGCACCCATAGCACGTTGATATAGATTGCAATGGATCCTGGGTTGAATGAAGATGTCGCTTGCTGGAGATGCATGGCAGGTACCGTAGAGTTCACCACATCAATGCCAACGGAAAAAGAAGACAACTGGAGGGAGATGCGTTCCAGGAGCCGGTTGGATATGTCCATGGGATCTTGTTGAAGCCAAGAATACGATTCGATAGTGAACGCCGTGACCACGGCTGAGAAGAGGCCAGCCTTCAGACAGTTAATGCAATCAGATCGCGTTACGCGTCGTATGACTCACAAAGATGAGCAGATTGTTCAGTTCGTCCTTCCAATTATCTGTGATCTCTTTGTCTTGCTGCTTCAATGTTTCAAGAACCGTTTGCCAAGCTTCTGTGGTGTTGGTCTAGAAGATACCCTTCTGCGATTTGAAAACCAAGATTGAGAATGTGATGCTGCGTACTCTGGTGTCGTTCTCATTGTCAAGCTGCACATCCTCATATTGTGTTTGTGAGCCTGGAGGTGTTCTCTGTCTCTAATTCACAGCTTCAGCGTGGGTTGGGTACCGCAGGGTGACAAGATATACGCACGGACATCGTGACAGGAAATGTGGTCGATTGGAGCTGTTATGACGGTGATGAAGCTCTCTGAGACGGCTGTCGGATGTTAGAAAAGGCGAGAGAATATTATGGTGCGGGTCAGAAACAGGCCGCCCAGCCTCATCAATATCGCGTGCCCTTCATTGTGCGCATGAGGTCTATTGAAGGCTATGCCAAAGTCAGATAGATGGAGGCTATATCCTGTAGAGGGTTCACAGGATACCTGTGTTGGCCCTCTCGTTGATGGTTAGCTACGGATTAGTGGATAAGAGATGAGGACATTATCGGAGTACAGAACTGAGGCTTAACATCCGCAGGACACTCAAGCTAGCGCCACCTCGCACGATGACCGTTTCGACTATAGGCTGAAGCATAATAATAATATTTATCTCTAAACCCGCAACGAGCTCACCCTCCTGCGGCATACGTTAAGAATGATATGGACATGGATATCACAGCAGTCTCCATAGCTGACATACAGTATTTGAATCATTATCAGCAGGCTGTGACTCACTGCAGGCAGATTCACGGGACTTGGGCTGACTCACACTCAACTAACACAACACTGAGCTAAAATCAGATGAAATTTATGTACGCATACTCGAGCATATGTATCTCTTATACTTTCATGTCTCCGTCCCGTGGTCTTCGAGAATATCACCTTTCTTCCCTACTTCTTCCCTACTACTTCTCCTATACCGAGCGCTCCAGGTCCACCGTTTCCTCGCAAATCTTCAATTTGTCAACTTCAGGTGGACAAACGGTGGGCTTCATAAGCCTCCTCTCTGCCCGCACCAAGGACGCCATCATGGGACCCGGGTCTGGGACCTCATATTGCGCTTTAGCATGGAGTATGGTGAACGAGTCCAGGTACTGGCGTGCGGCGACGAAGTCATCCCCTTCCTCTTGACAGACATCGCCCATATGCTGTGCCAAGCTAGCAAGACTGCAGTTCGGTCCTAAAGGTGCAGCGTTCCGCTCTGCGAGATCGAGAATACTCTTGCATATTAGACGGATACCGTTCGAGACGGTATAGAGAGGGAATTGTCCAGGATTGTCTCTGGTGATTCTCGTCCAGCTTTGAATACA
The DNA here is from genome assembly GCA_011032875.1 of Phlebia tremellosa. NCBI lineage: Eukaryota > Fungi > Basidiomycota > Agaricomycetes > Polyporales > Meruliaceae > Phlebia > Phlebia tremellosa. Next base: position 31,527 of record JAAIFI010000239.1, read on the forward strand.
AACCTTCACACCGCCATTATCCCCTTCGAAGAAATTGACAAGTTTCCATAGGAGTAGAATTCCGCCAGCTTTGCATGGCTTGATGTGATGGGTCCACGAAATCAGTGCAACCGCGCTGGACGCGAGGTGGCCCTGCACAAAATCACTATCAGGAACATTCCTAACGCTTTCTAGAGATTTGAGAGCAACCGCAAGAGCGAGTGATGTTTCTGGAATCCATACGTATGTCAGCATTGCCCCGTTCATGTTTTGTGTGACTCACCTTCCTCGTCCAATATATAGTCGCTACGGCCGACACGGTCGCACAGTAAATATGCAGGGATTATGTCTTTCAATAGGCGAAACTCGGGTATAACCTGTCGATTTGCAGTGTCGAGTAAGACCCGGAAAAGGGATGGACATTGCAGACCGAACGCCTTATGTATCTGTTGAAGGAAGCATAGCAGCAGCGCGTGATCCCAACTGGCTTTTCCGTGCTTGGACCACTTCCTTGGTAACGCCTCCACAATAAAATCGTAGTGCCGAGGTGATAGCCAGAATTGACACGAAGTTATGAATCTCGAAGTGAGAATGAAGTTGACATCATTGTAGGGCGACCTCGGAGCACGATAGCTGCGAAGGATTGACTGGAGAGCGGCAGCCTCTCTTTCTGAAGGTGTGAAGTCTCGCAAACAACAGGAAATTTGTCCAAACGTCCGACTTGACACCGATAGGAGCGTAGCAGCTAGCGCACCGCAATCCAAAGGAGTTTCGTGAGGATTCAAAGCTACTCTGAGCTCCCTGAGGAACCAAAATTGGCTGATGTCGATGAACATGTGGGTCCCGAAAAACATGACATAGCTTCGCAGGTGCCGATGCTGGTTCTCAAGGTACAGCAGATATGCAATGTAGACAGTAGAGTGATGCATCATGTATGAAAATATGAGGTGTGTGTTCCCTATGGACACTAACAACGTAGTGATGGCAGTCAGAATCAGCGCCACAGGATAGCTGAACCACTGAAGGACGATGAGCACAGTAGGTACAACCGGTGACTTGTATGGGCAGGTGATGTTGATCAAGGGAATCACAGTGGTAGCCAAGAAGATGAGTATGCCGGAAACCGCGACGACCGTGAATGCTGTGGTAACCGTCCCATCTAAAGAACGGAGGAGGACAAGGAGGCCGACAAGAAAAAAGATCACAGCAATTTGAAGTAACAGCGGTAGAAGCGCCACAATTCCGGGAACTTGCCAGGTTTGCAGACCTTCGTATCGTAGCTGGCGTAGTTGTACCGCACGTCGGATGGGGACGTCAGGCGGGAGACGAAGATGTCGTAGCCACTGTTGCACCGCTATCGCAAAGAAGGCTGAGAGTAGACTCAGCGTCAGGCTGAGTACCCATAGGACGTTGACGGGCACCGCAACAGGCCCTGGGTCGAAGGAGGAAGCTACCTGTTGGAGGGGAAGCGCGGGTATGGTGGAGTTAGCCAGTTGCATGGAGATGCGTTCCAGGAGTTGGTTGGACATGTCCGCGGGATCTTGCTGGAGCCAAGTGTAGGATTCGACCGTGAATGCCGTGACCACGGCAGAGAAGAGACCCGCCTGTTGAACCCGCCGGTGATTGATAGTGAGATTAGGGGAAAATTACGCAATTTGCAACTCACGAAAATCAACAGGTTATTAAGTTCGTCCTTCCAGTTATCCGTGAGTTCCTTGTCTTGCTGCTTCAATGTCTCCAGAACCGTCTCCCACGCTTCTGTGGTGTCGACCTGGTAGAGCACGATGCTTTGAATCGCAGGGAATTAACATTGGATATGGTGATACGCACCTTGGGCTCGCTCTCATCGGATACGTTGACGTTCTCACCGTCCTCCGGTAAGGGATCTGTTCGCTGTGTAGCAGGTTCAGTGTGGTTCAATGTCGGGAAGACTAAAATCGCACCGATGACATCGTGATGTTGCACAATCCTGTGAATTTACGGTACTGCCTACGGAAATCTTAAAGAGCGAGAGACGGTGGAGGACGAAAGGCGTGTGGGCGCTGGACAGTGAGCACCGCCTCCTGTTCGAAGTACTCGGAATCTGCCTGTCAATGATTGACGCTTTCAAGCAGGAATGGTACACGGAGGCGCTTGGGCTACCATGACAGAGTCATTAAGGCGAGCAATAAGACGTCATAGTGAGCTGAATCGTCAGTTCGATTGTGAAAAGAAAACGTAGGACCTACCGAGCATCGTAACACGATGTCCCCGTCTGTTTTCATCTTCGCCGAGGTACCAACGGGAGCGAAATGATGCAACGATGGGCTTACTGCACATCTTGAATCGCTAGATGAGCATCTGTTTTTCGAATCAGCTTTTCCCAATAGTCACAATAAACGCGTAACTGATTTTTTTTTCTCGTGTGCGTAGTAAGGAGCTTTGAGAGGCTTGTAGTAACGCGTAACACAAAGACTCAGTTGCCGAGAATGACGCGGGGCAATCCAGCCTCTTGAACTTTGCGTATACATCAGGCTTGCAGCATAGATAGTCCATTCAATCAAATAACTTGTGTGATTTCTACGTACTGATAGTTTGAGAATGAGATTTATCTGCTAGATGTGACATGCTTACCTGTGTACTGCGCCGCATTTCATTTGGTCGAAAGACATTCTTGGGGCAATCTTTGGACAATATTGGTGCCGCTTTTATACTCTCAACCGTGCTCTTGCTACGTCTGTGCAAGATCGAAAGTGGTTATATCGTAAGCTGCATGAACATAAAAGTACGAGCTCAAGTTTCTAAATCAAATCTGAACAAGCCACCGAAATTCGGCGCTACTAGTTGCTTACGTAACTCAGATCGCTGGGCCAAGTTGGGCGGGCTACTGGCCCACTGGCCATGGCGTTACTTCGACGTTGAACGTTGCACATTGGAGGTCAACATAGGTACGTGCGATTTCCTTGAAAACTGCAATGCGTGTGCTTCAGCATACTCGCGTAGTGATAGCTTTTCACGCTTCGGCATCCTAGAACCCGCAATTCTTTCGCAAGACAAGTGAGGACAAGTTATCTGGGCCACATCCGGCCATGTGATGTTCGTGACATACAGTGTGATGAGGGCCAAACCCTTGTCTGGCCAGACGGTTTGTATACATCAGGCCCTCTTCACTCCAATGCACATATAACGCTTACAACTCTTCCGCCCACCAGCAACAGAATCTTCGCGTCGAACCCAAAGTCGACTATATGGATTCATCTGAACGCCCTCTCGCTCCCAATTGCGACATCGTGTTCTCCGAGACATTTCCCCCTGAAATAATTGCACACTTCCTCTCCTTTGTAGACGAGCCAACTCTCTGTGCATCATCGCTCGTGTGCACAGCCTGGGAACCTCTCGCGCGCCGTCATCTCTTCGGGACGCTGCAGATCAACGACTATGAAGCCGAAATCGAGCCCGACGAAGACGATGAACTGCCTGCACAAGTTGCTTTCAACCTCGTCGATCCTGCGGCACTCCCCGTGCACCCCGCGTTTGAGCACGTAGACCAAGACAGCACCGGCCGCGTCAACGCGTTCGTCGAACACATCACCCGTACCCAACCTCCTTTCCTGCAACACATCCGCCACCTCATCATCCGCGGCGTGCCCAACAAACTTGGACATCCTGAATCCGATGCAGAATCCGGTCTTGTGCCGGCGCGAGGGTGTGCGTGCACAAGACTGTCCTTCTCTGCGTACGTCGGTCTTCTCGACGCGTTCCCGCCGTCAACATTGCGTACTCTGAAGCTCGAGCGGATCCACATCGTCGCGGATACCGAGACTCTCGCGCCGCTTGCCCGCTGTTTCGAACTGAAGCACCTCTACTTGATCGAGGTCGCGTCGGAGGTCGAGCAGACAGATCTTTTCGGTATATTTTCCCAGCTGGACTCCTCTACCTGGAGCGTGAAACAAATTCAGACCGCTTCAACCGGCCAATAGGCTTCATTCAACGCTTGATACCCTTCCTTCATTTCCGTCCAAACTTTCAAATTTGTGTCGTGCATGTGGATTCTGCCGTGTGTCTGTGTCCATTTTCCTGTCCTCGTTCGTGTATTGATACCACGCTTATATGTCATGCCTGCGACTGTACCTTATATAGACGGAAGTCTTTCTGGTCAACGATGTGGAGCAATCGCCCAGGAGCAAATTGTCTCAAATGGATGTTTTATATCGCACAATCAAGTTTCACGGAAGCTCTATCGCGCGTACTGAGCGGTACTGGCTATCACTTATGCGCCCTTTAAATTTCATCGTCGCTGACATTCACGCTGACCTGTGAATAATCGAACGACGGGATTCGCACCGCCTGTCACCAGAACGTCAGCTCACGCCAACACAAAACAGCCCACACGAACAACAACTCACTCCGATGTTCAACAAATGCGCGACACCGAGCACGCTTGTACCCGCAGGCCATCCCTCGGGCACGTTGAGCACGAAGTCCTGGTACAGCGACTTCTGCGGCTCGGAGACGTTGTACTGCGGGTTAAACGCGCCGTTGTAGAGCACCTGCCCGAGGCCCCACTGCGAAGGGTCGTCGCACACGTCGTAGCACGCCGTCAGCGCGATCACGACGTTCACCTGCTGGATGTCGGATAGGGAGTTCTGTGTGGGGAGGCATATTGTCAGTGGATGTGAGTGTGCGACGAAGAGGGATATGACGTACGGCTTGGCGCAGTTCGACGGTGAAGGGCGCGCCAGCGGTGATGTTCTGACCCGTACTGGGCTCAGCGATGGTCAGGCGTTGGGCTACGGCGGCGGAGACGAGGGCAGCGAGGGCGAAGAAGGATTTCATCGTTGTTCTTAGTCGTTAGTATGCTTGGTATGTCTGTGTTGTACTGCGTTGTGAACATTCAGCAGATTAGTTGTGCGGGTTATATCCTCGACCGCAAGCGCCCGGCGGTATAGCATGTTCCCGAATTTGTGTCGGTACTCCCGCTCGCAAAGGGGATGGTCGACCAGCAATTACCAACTCTATGGTCAGAAGATGACAGTTCTTGACAGGTCGTGATACAGGTCGAGCTCTGGGAACGTGCCTCGGCGAGTGTACGCCGCGGACTCTAGAATGAGATGTTATAGCGGGTATAGCTTGGTAGAATGCTCAACCTTTCTTTTCCGGCGAGAAGGGCGCATTTGCTTCAACTTGTGATCTACGCAAGAATATGCGTGCTTCGATAAACGTACATATTACACAATGTGATCCAGATACAATAGATATACAACCTAAAAGAGATACCTGCGTCATATAGGATAGTCTTAGGATGAAAGCACGCAACTTACCGAGCCTCAACTCTCATCCATAGCTTCCCCATTCGCGTCCTCATTTCTCGGAGGTTTGAGAACTGTTCCCGACAACACCTCCAGCACCGCTTTGACGTCCTCCACCTTGCCTATCCTGTACGCCGCGTCCGCGATCGAGCCGACCGCCGCACTTCCCGCGGCTTGTCCCTGTGCCTCCCCATCCTTCTCCCTGGCTCTTGCCACCAGCTGCGCGACTGCCCAATTGGCGTAGCCAGTCCGACTCGTCTCCCACGGCCGCTTGCCCGGCTGCGTGAGCTGCTGCGGAGACGCCGGGGCATGTGGTGGGAGGGCGGAGACCGCATCATAGGTTGCGAGAAAGTCTGCAGGGAGAGCCGCGAGGGCGCGGAGTTGCGGAGAGCGGAGGAAAGCGAGGCGGTCGAGGCGATTTGTGGAGTGGGCGCGCTGGGCGGCGGATTTGCGCACGGCGAGGGAGAAGAGGCGTTGCAGTTTCCGTTGCTGTTTGCAATAAGAAATCACGACAAAAACGCGTCAAACGTGGATTCGCCAACGTACCGCTTGTATCTTTCGTCTCAGCTCCTTTATCTCGTTCACTAGCTCTGTCTCCTCTTCTGCCGTATGCTCAAGGTTGAGACCGGCATGGTGTGGCGCCACAATAGGCAGATCCGCCGGAATGGCGAATATATTTCGCAGAGACCACGCTTCGAGGAAGTCGAACGCGATATCGACATGCGAGTTGAGCAGGGTTTGGAAAGCGACCAAGCCTTGCTCAACCTCTTGCGTGCTGTCCCAATCTTTGTCCATCTTCTCTTCGCGTTCAGATGCCCAACGGCGCAGAAAGACCTCCATAGCTTCGACCGCTTGTCTGACCGCGTCATTGGCGGTGTCTATTATGTCGTCCAGAAGAAATTGAGGAACAAAGCCTAGTAGTTCTGGAAGAAGGACGGAGGGTACGGTTGCTGCTGGTGGTCCTGCCGCCATTTTCAGGTCGTACAAAGGCAATAAGTCGAGTCCGCCTTCTGTGTATCTAGTCGCTGAGATAACTGGAGACGCGAAAGGACTGTGTACAACACTTTTGAGAACGAGTTGCAAGTGCAGGAGACAATTCTGAATCCGACGCGGACGGTCACATGCCACGTGATCTCTTCCAGGTAAGGACAGGTTTTGGGCTCCGACGTTTCTTTTGTTTCTGCAACGACTTCAAGACTCGATAGACCAATTCAAACGTCCATGACCTCTAGTTTTCGAGCCTTAGGCTGGCATGTTTACAGTGGGAGATCACCCACAATATCTTTCTCTGCACTCCCAGCTTCAGTCTGCCGGCATAATCGCTGAAGAATCTCGCACGGTTACTGATTTCAGGAGCAGAACCTTCCGCTCCCTGACCTTCCCGGCAATAAAACTTAGAGTCGATGTCGTGAGTGTTTTCTCCATCTCATACCGTGGTAGAGTTCTACTCGTATAAATTCTATTGCGATGCGCCCAATAGATCGTCGTTTCCCAGGAGATCCATGCACTCCATCTTGTGCACTCGGTTCGTACCATCCACCGAGTAGGCATGAGTGCGCCTCACCAATCACCCGCACTCTTCGTCAATATCGCGTACAAACGTGCATGAATGTCCAGATAATATCGGAGGTATTTTTTGCGTCCTGATTCTAGTCCTTGCACACGGGACGTCATAACCGCGATCATCGTTGCGCCCATGTATCACGCACTTCAGATGGACGTTTTAACCAACGCCCGCATTTGCATCCTAATGGCGTTCCTCTGCAGCATGGACCGCTCACTTTACTGGCCACATGTGCAGTCTTCTTAGCGCACATTACCGCGGCCGCCGCTCTGCATTGCTCATCGCATCAAACTCTCCGAAAATATTGAACTCAATCCTCTACTTTGATCACAAAAGCGGCGCGCATTGCTGACCCATTGGTGAGGCTCACTGAACAACGCGATTGCGGGCTTTGACGGTGAAGTAGTTTTCGCCGCGCTGATCCAGGCACGATCCGCGATACTATGGGCCAGGTTAAGCCCGCTCCATCGTACACGCGGATGTCTGTGTCCGTCGCTCGCCGTGCATTCTACGTGCCGCATCTCAGCAAACACTCAACACGCGCTCATGGACGCGGGCGAACGTGCGAATGTGCTAGTTGGCGCGGTTGAAGACGAAGGCTACACGTGTACTTCGCATGAAGATATAAAGGGCTTTCCAGCAAGATGTGAGCTCCTCGCACTCCGCACCCTGCACTCGACAATGACAATGAAGACGTTCGCACTCCTCTCCGCCTTAGCCGCCAGTACTCTGTCCTTGTCAGCGGCGCAAACCGTATCCGTCAACACTCCTCGTGCGGGCGATACCCTCACCGCCGGTGGGACGTTCACTGTAGAGGTCCAGCAAGCGGTACGCACACCTCCCACCCCACCACCATAATCACATCTCCATATCTATACCTAACGTCACTCCCACGCAGCGTGTCGGAGGCATCGTTGATGAAATATCCCTCACCATCGGCATAACGCCTTGTCCCTCGGGAGCATGCAGCCCCTCCATCGCTCTCGGCCCGGGCACGACGCTGTACAACGGCGCGTTCACGCCCACCCAAACTACGAACGGGTTGATCCAGGACTTCTCGCTCACGCTGCCTGCTAGCGTGCCCTCAGGGGAGAGCGTGCTGACGGTGTTCCATGTTGCTGACACACAGGCGAGTCTGATTGTTTGCCTTCAGGTCTTTACACTTGGACTTACTGAGAGTTGAATGACAGGCCCCAGGTGGTCCCTTTGTTCCTGTGTTCGACTATACGAACGTCGTGATCACTGTGGCTTAGACAGCGCACATGCAGTAGGCCTGTTACACCTGTGCACTGTAGGCACGAAACATATGACTTGGACCGACTATGCATGCCGTCTGCACAAATGAAAGCCACTTTTCGCATCACTCCTGGATACCCACACGGTAGACTCTCAGTTGTGTTTGATATCCACCGGGGTACGATCACAGTCTGCTCTCGTACCGCACCACCGCAAAGGATCGCGCGAGGTGGAACTTCAGGCATGGTAGGATGGCGCGTGCCAGTCCCGAAGGCTGCTGCTGAATGATCTGTCCCGGTAGAGATGAGCACCGATGTCTTCCGCTAACGACGGGTTATTCACCATATGCCCCGAACCGGGAACCCGGCTGACGCTTGCATATCTTCCTTGCGCGGCAACACTAAGGAGGTCGTCTTGGAACGCTCTTGGTCTGGAAAGACCGTAAGTAAATGATGTGCTATGTTAAAGGTGGTTCATCTTGCTTACATCAAGTCTGGTTTTGCTCCGAAAATAAAATGAACCGGAACGGATGAACATACGATGTGCAGATATTTGTATGCGCGGATGATGGCGTGAAACTCACGATACCCGGCCTGACACCGTAGACATCAGAATCCACGTCGTTCGCACAAATTTCGTTGTGTCTTACCGCCTCATGTTCACGCGGGCACTTGAGTGTCACGCCGTCAGTTTTGTCCTGGTAGAGCGCTGTGGGAAGGTCACGGAGCGCATGCTCCTGATGTTTCGTGTCCCGTCTCAGCGTACAAGTAACACCAATATCAAATAGCATGAAATCACGCACAACGTATGAGAGCTGGACATCAGGATCCCATGTCCGAAGCCTCCGATTGGTTCGTATATGCTCCAGAGCTTCTGCACGGCTTCCCCAGATGTGCTGTCGACGTGCAGCCCCCGCAGACATGTCGAACGCCAAATGTCCAGCTTGTGAGGGCGAGAGGATCATCGGCTCCGCGAGGATCAGCGAGGAGAACTTTACTGCCGGCATGTAACTGTCGATCAGTACGCTAGTCATCCAGAGGATCTGCTGGTTCAGCTTTCGATTACATTGAGCTAAGCTGTGTGTACCTACAGCGGTGCGCAACCGACGGAAACGCCAACTCCAACCAGGTTTCGTGTTCGGAAATCGACGTCGATGCCAGTGCCCAAGCCTGCTAGGAATACGTGAAGACTCCGGGTGAAATCCTCCCAATAACCTGCATGCAGCGAATTAGTGTTCGACAGGGGTGTTCAGTGGACCTGATTAGGCTCACAGGATGATGGGTACCCGTTAAATAAGTGTTCGTTCACGATCGCCGAATCACCGTGGTTTGGTGCGTCGATAGCCCAGGCTTCGCGCACCTTCACGCCAGCGAATACCGGTGACGCCATTGAATCGAATAAATGATTCAAAGTGGGCTCCCATAGCTCCTTGTACTGACCCGCAGGATGAACACATATCAACGTGAGGGCACCCTGATCGTCAGAGCAGTAGTCGGGGTGCCAGTACCGCTTGACAGGGATCTTTTGACTCTAAGTTCAGACAAATGTCTAAACTAATGCAAAGACTACTCACGAGCAAAGGGTACTTGGGCCTTGGGTCGAAGAGATACGCTTCGTGTTGCATCGAAGGTGTAGGACCGACAGTAAGGAGGGGTCTTGTGGGATATTTATCGCCATATTGTCAGACCGGTTTCGCATTAAATATGGCTGATTGATAATGGTGCTGTGGGCGTGTCGCCTTGAACGAGACTACCGAGTCGGCTCACCGCTCGGTCACGTTCGGTAACCTTGGGTAGACATTCCAGACAGAGTATGCCTGTGTAAACGACTTGAAGAGCGAGAAGCGTGACAAATCCAATTACCTATGGCAGCGTCAATCAGGCGAAAAAATCGACTGACTCGACGTTCAACGTTCAACGTTCGATCCATGAAGTGAAGAGAGTTCCACGTTCCGAGTCGATTGTGATACCTGTAGAGAAGTAGTAAAGATATTCGGCGTGAGGATGATCTGTCGATGAAGGAGAGTGCGCGATACTTCAGGATGTTCACGATAACATATACGCAGCATGCTCAGTCGAGGTTGGAGTTGTACAGTATCTGGGCTTGTTAGCCATGTCCTCGACTCCTTGATTAGAGCGCAATAAAATTACAAGGTCCCTATTTGAAGCGGGATTATGTTGTCGTTTGTGGTGAAATAATGGTTTATGGAGAAGGTTTTCCCTACACGCGAAGCCAACTAGTCTCCCAGAGGCAGAGTAGACAGAAATCGAAAACCTTCGTGCCTCAGGATCGTTCTGTCTGACGTCTGCTACAGTTTGCCGGGGTCTTGTCGAGAGCTCAACAACCATCAGATTCGGCAAGGCGGCATATCATGTGCCCCCTCGTTGACACGACAATATCCGTCAACAAACTGCGACGCGTCTCCTCAATGTCAGCACGCTGAGGTTGCTGCGTGCATCACGACTATCTATACTCGACGATACTGTCACTATATGATGTATCGGCTAACAAAGACTATTTCTTGTCACTTTCCTTGCATTTTACCTCGTGATAATGGCTGCAACCGCGCGGGAGAGGGTGAAGAAGTCACGCCAGGTCGACTGGACCTCCGAAGAAGGCTTGCAACAATTAAAATCGACTGTTGGCGGACGACTACCCTTTACGCCGAACGACTTCCAGCTTAGGGACACGGCGGAGCTGTTAATGGGACGAGACGTGCTGTGCGTCAGCGCTACTGGAGATGGGAAGTCCGCAATTTTCTATATGTACTCAATGGTCAGAGAGGACGCCATAACTATTGTTGTCTCACCAACAAATGCTCTCGAAAGCGACATGGTATGTAATTCTTGACTGTTCAACAGCCAGCATAACTCAATGTGTCATTTGATAGGTCAAAAATATGCACGCTCTCGGGCTAAGGGCCGTCGCGATCAACTCAGAGACTACGGCAGCGGCACGCTTGGAGTCTCCTGCCCGTAATCTCTGGGATGAAGCGAAGGCCGCAAGATATCAGCTCATATTTGTCTCACCGGAAACACTCTCCACGAACGATTTTCGTGCACTCATACGATCTGAAGGCGTCCGCGCTCGTCTTCGTCTGTTATGTGTTGACGAATGTCACCTTGTAGATGAGTGGGGTGCCGACTTTCGTAAAGCCTATGCCAATATAGGCCGCGTTAGACCATGGCTGCCCGAGTCAACGGTCATCCTTGGACTCACGGCGACGTTGGAACCCGGTCGTCAAACAGAGACCGTCACCCGATTGCTGGGATTCACAGAAGGGGCGTACCACTTCGACAAACGTGACTGTGAACGTCATAACATAGACATCATCTTACGCGCCATGCAGCATACCTACACGACCTCCGAATTCCGGGATCTCGACTGGTTGATTCCCGCCGACATGAAGATTGTTTCCGATGTTCTCAAGACCCTTTTATACTGCGAGTCCATCGAGCTTGGTCACCGTGTTGCCACCTACCTTCGCTCTCTTCTTCCGCCGGGTCTGCAAAAGGACCGCTATCACATCATTCGGCACATGCACTCCATGATGTGCCCTCAGTGCAAACAAGAAGGACTCGCGTCACTGTATCAGAGTGGAGAGGAACGGGAGACGGCAATCTATGTTGCGACGGATGTCCTCGGTACCGGCCTGAACATGCACGACTTCGACCGAATTGTCTGCTTTCCGACGCCATCCAGCATCGCTGCTGCAATCCAGCGAATAGGACGTGCAGCCCGCGGTCGTGACCGACACGGTGTAGGCTATATTTTCATCAAGAAGGCGGATATCAAGGCGGTTGTGGCGTACTTGCAACAAGACTATTTGCTCGATCTGCGCTTGCTGCGAGCAAACGTGCCTATAGCAGAGTCTTTTCTGCACGTGGAGCCAGAGGAGGATGGTGCGGAATGTCCCAAGGAGCCCGAGAATGGTGGACTTGTTGAAGTCGCCTGTGATACCCATGGTTACACTGCATCAATCAGCCACACAAGACGAAGACCAGACAGCGCAAAAGCTCTCGATAAACGGCCGTCCCTTTGCCCATCCCTCCGCCTTGTCATTGCCGCTCATGTACAAGGACTTTGTATATCTCGTCAGATCAATATAATCTACGGAAATCCCGGCATCAGCGAGAATTGCGGACGATGCAGTTCCTGTCAACGGTCTTCGTCTGCTGCTGTTGATCCCACTCCCACAGATCCTTCCAAATCCAGCACCTCCAACGTCGTACCAGTTTCCGATGAAGACAAAGTTCCACGCTATATGAAGATGACGGCTGCAGATGTAGCCGATGTGGCGAAGAAGTTGCGACTTAGCGCCGTTAGTATTCGGCTGGCCCTACCACCGCAGCCCGATTTTATGTTGGTAGGATCACAGGCCTTTCTCCCTCAGCTCTACATCGACCGTATCACCACCAATTTTCACTTGATTACGAGTATAGATGTTTTGCGGGAGCGCATGAAGGGCTGGTTGTACTGGGACATCGGAGGAACGAAGCTCTGGAAAGAGGTGGAGAGGATTGGAAATGAGATGCGAGACAAGCTGGACACCCGCCATCAAGCATCATTAACCAAGCAGCGAGAGAGGCGCGAGGCAAAGAGAAGACAGCAGGTCCGTGATGTGCTTGCAGATGCCGGCCTGTTGAACGTGACCAAAGTGAAACTTCTGCTCCCGTTGAGTCCCCGTTCGAAATCTCGGCAGGCGAAGGAGAACTACGAGGCAACTCCGAGTCCTACCAATACCGCACATACCACTCCAGTATCCTCTCCTGTGAGAGCTCGATTACGGTCAACCAATGATCCCCCCAACAGTCCCACAAGGCGGCGTGGACCCGATCAACACACTGCACAATCGTCACCATCAAGTCCTGCTACGTCTGGCCGGCATGGTTCCACAAAGCGGCATCGGATGGAGAATGTGTCAAGAATGCCAGATGCAAAAATTCCTAAACTCCGCTTGACGTTGAAAGTAGGTTTTCTATTGCATCGAGTACGGCGTATGGCTCAGCCAGTGTATCACAACCTGCTTGCAGATCCCGAAGCGTGCATGATTAGTGGAGGTTATGTGTGTGAGGGAACAAAGACTTGCCTGTTCATATCCTCTTCCTCTTCGTCATTTTCATCCGACTCGTCTCCCGATATCAAGACCCCATTTTGCCAAACGTTCGGCAGCGGCACTGTACGAGCTGCTTCCTGTTCTGTATCATCCATATCAATGTCCATCTGCAAGTTTTCGTCCTGGTCGTTGCCATTGACATCGCTGACATCTGCAAGTGTCCGCTTGAGGAAATCCGCAATCCGTGTGGTGCTGCTGAGGATACGATAGCCTTCAGCGAAATCATCCTGAGCTTGATGTCCGTATGACCGTCCCGGACGAAAACGGTGCAATTGGTGCTCTGCCATGCATTGACCCAGTAACTTGAGTGCGACAGCCTTCTTCTTCTGGTGATGAGTGCCGCTTTTCTCCCCGAGACCAAGAAGTATGCGCAACGAGTCTTTTACACTGAGGAAATAACAAATGTTGTAGGAGATGATCAGTTTGAAGAAGTCGTCGCTGAAGGAGCCGTGTCTGCGATCGGACATTCCTTTCAGCTGCCTGATGTTGTGTTCTTCTAACAGATCCATCGGGAACCAGCAGCCGTCGAGGCCAGTTAAGTTGCACAGCCAGTTATTCAAGACAGCTTCCTGGAGTAGGTCTGAGTATTCATATTCAAAGTTACACGCCACCTCGAGAAGCTCGTTTGTATATTTTGCCTTTCCTGAACCTGCGAACGTGAACGTCCAAATCTGCCGAATTCCTTTATTATAATCATGTTTGTTCCACGATGGAGTTGACTTACTGCCATTACATTCATAGCCCGCCCAATGTCCCCATCTGCAATCGCCGACTGAAACTCAAAGTGCAGTATGCTGTCCCGCATGCGAAGAACGGTGTTTGCGAAAACTTGATCACCTTTGAGAGGATCAGACGTATCTTCGTCACGAGAAGACCATTTGTCACCATTGACAAAGGCGCCACTCTCGTTATGAGTATATAAGGCACGCTCGTACGCATCAGTAGACAGATAGGTGGCTGCGATAGTTTGGGCCTGGTCAAGAAGCCAATTTAATGATACCTCGTGGGCAACAAAGTACGATGTGAGGTTGTCCGTACGAAGATGAACCCTGTAGCTGACGTGAACATTGGCTGACTAACACGAGCTTGCACTCACCTCCAGCAATCCAGAATTTCTGCACGAAGGGTGTCGAACACTAAGGCTTGTGCCGGATAATAATCTGGACGTCTTACGTTCTTGACCTTCCGACCCAGCCGCTCATTCACAAAGGCGAATGACGAGATATCTGACAGCGTCGATTTTCCCCAATGAGTCGACAAAATGCGCTCGAGATCGGCCCATCCCATATGCCAGAGTTGTATCAAGGGGAGAGCCCAACCGTATCTTGCATATCCGTGTGGGCAGCTATCCAGGAACTTCTTCAACGTTCGGATCTTCTCAATTGTTGATTGGTCGCCACCAACGATCTTCAAGAGCTTTGTAACTTCCTCTTTTGCCAAACCCAATTGTCGCAGTATAAGGTCGTCTAGAACCTTCTGATTTCCTGCTGTGCTCCCTTCGTCATAGTCCGAGGTGGCCAGAGGGTATGCTGTTGTTTGACGGCCTTTACGCATCCGGTGCTTTGCCAGGTCAGAACGTAATAGGTCGTTCAGGTTAGCTTGAAAATGGGTCAAGGTCGGCACTTCTTGAACAAGAAAAGATACGACGTGAACAGCGATGACAGATTTTAAATGGTCCCAATCTACGCGCCTGTGCAGAACTTTGTAGTCCAAAGCCCTTCGACGCTGCTCCGTTCGTGCCTGCTCAAATGACTTGATGTCGAAGGCTTTCTGCGGGTCACCACAATCTTCCACAATCACGAACGTGGCAGCGGTTCCGCTATCAATCGTGTCTTGCTCGCCAAGTTCTGGATCCCATACACGTCGCATACGATTGATGTTGTCATATATGAGGAGAAACGCGCCCGACTTTGCAGCCTTTCGGACTTTCTCCTGCGCAGATTTCGACAACCGACCCAAAAGATTGACCGTAGTGGTGTACGACACAGCGAGTCCGATGCGGGAGAAGATCGCGAACACCTCCTGAGACACGCAATTGGCGAACAACCAGACAGATACCAGTTTCTGAAAGCTCGTGAATTGCAGGTTTCTCGCATTCAGAAGCATGAGAATCACCGTTGCAATGATCTTAGAGAATATCACATTAGCTAGGTAATGATGGTATATTGAACAGGACACTTACGACCCAGGTGTTACGTTGATTCTTACCACGACCAGTCGGCCTCGATACTGCAAAAAGTGTCACCGGGGTCTGCCCGGTAGATGACTCGGAACACTGGCTTTGAGGGGAGGAGGACTGCTGTTTCTGCCGTGGAATGGCAGCCGACGAGAGGAGACGTACCATAGTGGGACTCTTTGCCTTGGCGACTGAGAGTACGGTGTCCAAGGAAAACTCTCGCGCAAAGTCCCATGTCAGGTCCAGCGGAAACCGTAAGCCTCCGTCCTTGGAAGCCAGTTCTTCGGCTTCGTGGTCCACTATGCGCTCTACAATTTGTACGGCCCAGCGTTCAAGCTCTCGACGACCCATCTTCTCTGCGTTTGGACGATCTTTTTCAGCTGCGGGTGTCTGAGAGCTTCGGATCGCACGAGGACGTGCGTACTTGCTATTGTACATCAGTTCAACGACTTCTGCAACGTGTACCTCTGTCGCGTTTGCAAGAAACCGCTGAACCGTTTGTACATGCGACTGACTGGCCGAGTCGTCGTCGCGGGAAGTGTTTGCGAACAAGACAGCGAGAAATTTGCCTAATGAAAGTCGATGCTTCTGCATGCACAGAAGGACTTCTTCGACGGGGGTGATGGGATCCCTCCTTGCAGATGGATCATGGACGTAGTCATCGATACGAAATGAGAAAGTTCCGTCTCTGTTCTGACGGGTTTGCATCGGTACCAGCGCACGTACGTTGGCGATGAACCGCAAAGTTGAAGCCCGCCTCAGTCCAGCGCTAACAGGGCGCTAAACATAATATACATGGCAACTCGCTCCAAATTGGGGACCTCTCGACAAGGACCCCGCGTCAAAAACCAGACTAAAGCCAACTGTATAATTTGGAGTCAAGAGGCGCAGCTGGAAGAGGCTGGCATGCAGCATGTGTATAGTCTCCGTTGCTATTGTTCGTATAGTCGCGCAGAGCGGGGATATGACTTGTAGAACAAGAGTAGATTTCGATAAGATCCTACACGGTGTACAAGGGTCTATATATACTATTTATCTGTAATAACTAAATGAGATATCCGCTAGTGCGGGATGACGCGTGCATAGCAATGAAAGCGGGTGTGAAATGCTATGTACTAATAAGGTAACGATAAGCGGATGATAAGTGGATAAGACGGTAGTTGGAGTGGAGGATCTCGGAATAGTAGGTGGAAAATAATAAAAATAGAAATAGAAGCGTACGGAATTACAACAGTTGCTGACCATAAACGATAGGGAAGACAGTCGTTCCCTCTCTCTATATAGCATGTGAAGGTTATTGTTGTGGAGGAGCACGGCCCTGAGCTTACAGTGGTATGCGGATCGGAGTCGATCCAAGTCAGTTCGTTTTCAGCGACTCAAGATCAGCTTTCACCACGCGCAATGGTGGATGCTTGTAGGCGGGAAAGANGATGTGTTCGCGAATGAAATGATGGCGAATGTCGATGTGCTTGGAACGAGCGTGAAATTGATTGTCGTGAGCGAAAGCAATCGCTGATAGATTATCGGTGAGGAGGGGAGTTGAAATGGAATTGAGAAGTCCTAGACTCGAGAGAAGAGAACGGAGCCAGATCGCCTCCTTCGTTGCGTGTGACAAAGCTAGATACTCAGCCTCCATTGTCGACAGGGCTACGGTAGGTTGTTTCTTGGCGCTCCAAGAGATTGCGCCTCCGGCGAGTGTGAAAACATAGCCTGAGACGGAGCGACGATCAGTGAGTGATTGTCCCCAGTCGGCGTCACTATAACCGGTTAGCGCGAGCGTGGTGCCTCCATAGGTGATACCGAGAGATTGGGTGCCTTTGAGGTAGCGTAAGACGCGTTTGACAGCAGTCCAATGCGCGTTTGATGGGCGTGTCGTAAATTGGCTCAAGGCCTGTACGGAAAATGAGATGTCGGGACGGGTTCCGACGGCCGCGTACATGAGTGAACCAATGGCAACAGCGTATGGTATGTCGGCAGGAGTATCAGATTTTGGGAGAGGAGTGAGCTTGACGTTCGAGTCGAGCGGGGTATTGATAGGATGTGCGTCCTGCATGTTGAAGCGTTCGAGCACAGTCTGGATATAGCGGGCTTGGTTGACGGAGATGGTACGAGCCCTGCGGTCCCGGGTAACTTGAAGACCAACGAAGGTACTGATTTCGCCAAGGTCGGTAACGTCAAAGTGAGGACGAATGGCTGCTTTGATTTGCGCCATGGAGGAGGAGTTTGAGGTCGCGATCGCCATGTCGTCGACGTGAATGATGATCATAGTGAAGACGTCACCTTCGCGACGAAGATAGACGCAAGGATCCGCGTGAGAGCGAATGAAACCGAGTTTGTCGACGAAGATCGCATTGAGCTTGATGTTCCATGCGCGGCCAGCCTGTTTGAGACCATAGAGAGCCTTGCGTAAATGAAATACGCGTCCAGAGCCATCATCGAAGCCCGGGGGCTGGCGCATGTAAATATCCTCGTCCAGTTCAGAGTTGAGGTACGCGCCGACTACGTCCATCTGATGAATTTCCATGTCGAGTACGGCAGCGATAGCGAGAATGGAACGAAATGATTCGAGTCGCATGACGGGGGCATAGGTGGCGAAGAAGTCTAGTCCTGGAACCTGTGAGAAGCCCTGGGCGACGANATAGGTGGCGAAGAAGTCTAGTCCTGGAACCTGTGAGAAGCCCTGGGCGACGAGACGTGCTTTGTATTTCGTGATGTGTCCGTCGGAGTTTCTCTTGATGAGGTATACCCAACGGCAACCTACAGCTTTTCTCCCTCCTGGCAGTTTCTCCAGGGTAAACGTTTCCAGTTTCTTGAGCTGGGCGATTTCTTTATCCATCGCGTTCTTCCAGTCAGGCCAATCTTCACGGGCCATGACCTCCTTGAGCGAGCGAGGTTCGTCTTCGGCGTTGAAGGCTGCGAAGCACAGGTTCGCGATGTCGGCGGAGTCGGTGGTGTCGAGTTCTTTGGAAGAGGAAGTGGGTGCCGTGATGTTTTTGGGCCTGATAACGCCAGTGGTATGGAGTTGTTTGTAGTCGATTCGAGGGTTTGATCGAGAGGAGTGCCGTACAGGCGTGAGAGAAGTTGTGCGGGGAGAGACAACCTTGCCTGTCGCCGGTGAGAGACGAGAAGAGTCCCCCTCAAGGTTGGCGTCCGTATTTGGAGCTTCGTCCGCAATAGGAACTCCTCCTTCCGCATATGGAAGGTGGTACTCGGCCCGGCGTGGGAAGATAACGTTCCTGGACGTGAGGATCTGCCGAAGATGTGGTACGTAGTACCGCCATCCCGTGCCATGTTCATTGAGCCCAACAAACACGTACTTTTCTGATTTCGGCTCGAGTTTTGACTGGCGGTTGTCGGGCACGAGGACCCAGCAGGGAGATCCGAACTCGTGAACATCCTTGAGATTCGGGGGTTTGCCCCAGAAAGCTTCGTGAGGCGTCTTCCCAGCCAAGGCCCGAGTAGGAGAGCGGTTCTTCAAGTAGCACGCGTATGAAACTGCTTCTTCCCATAAGAATCGCGGTAAGTCTTTGACCCCGAAAAGCATTGCGCGTGCGTGTTCGACCAGAGTGTGGTTCAAACGTTCCGCTATGCCGTTTTGCTGTGGAGAATATGGCGATGTCGTTTGGATGATTATTCCGCGAGAATCGAGGTATGCTTTCATATCGCCTTGGACGTATTCTTTGGCGTTGTCGACACGAAGAATTTTGACTCGTCGTCCTGTGTGCAGTTCGACCCATCGCTCGTACTTCTTGAAACGATCGAGTGCGGCTGCGCGCGATTTGAGGTAATCGACGTGGACGTGATGAGAGGCGGCGTCGGTGAAAGAGATATAATATGTGTTGTGATGAATGGATTCGACGCGTGCGGGGCCCCAGATGTCGGAGTGTACAAGGTCGCCGACGTTGCCATATTTGGTAACCGACGCGTCGGGATACGGGCGGCGCGCGTGTTTAGCCTGGATGCAGGCTTCGCAGTCGAAGTTGGCGTCGGAGGACGTGTCGACATCCATTCCAGTGGCCATGTTTTCCTTGT
>JAAIFI010000024.1:0-166644 GCA_011032875.1 Phlebia tremellosa
CGACCGACCTGACCTGAGAATTGAGCAGCCCTATTGAGATTCGATGGTGCACACGCTCAGCAAGCGCCTGGTGCCGCTGCGCAACATGCGGCACAGGTGGTTCTCAGCGATAACCATCCGTATAAATACCGGCTTCAGGCTCTTTTCCTCCAAGCTTCCACCACTTGGACGCCACCGAGTCGACGACCCGTGTGTCGTGTGCGTCTTGCACTTCATATTCTTCTCATCTAGTTACGACCTAGCACTGTCGGTTGCGATCCAAGTCTGGCATCCCACGTTCATTCACGACTCAGGACCTGTCAGACTTGTATCGCTTCGACGATACTGATATATGATAGTCAAACTCCCTACTAGCGAGCGCTCAGCATGGAAATCGATTTCAGAAACGTTCCGTACAGTGCTTCCGTGTGGGATGTCAAACGCGCCTTCGGTGCAGTCCTACATGGTGACCAATTCTTCGATGCATCCGATCCAAAGGAACGGCCCATGTAGGTACCGCCTTTTCAGATTTGCAGAATCTTACTTCTTCCTTGTCAATCCTGAAGCAACTTCAAGATCGTGCTCAATAAAGCTCCTCAAGGTATCTACAACAATGGGTCAGGCAAACTCATTTTGCCAGATCGGAATGTTGGAGAAACCCTCATAAAAGGAACAAAGAATGGTCATGGTCCGTTCATTGTGGTACAGGATAAGACACTGCGTTTGTATTCCGGGCGCAGTAAACCTGAGACCAAAGTCACGACCCTACTGAAGAAAACGCCTTACCTTGATCCCAACCTCGAAGAAGAGCGCGAGATGAAGATCGATACGCTCAAGAACGACTGGTGGCACATTGACAAGGTCCAGTTTGGAGTTTTCTACCAAAGAAAACATGACTCTCCGACGGCGCACCGCTGTTTCTCCAACGAGTACGAGATGAGCCACACGAACAAAAGTGCTGGAATGATGCGAATAGAATATGAGCTGAAGCTGATAAGGATGCAGGTAAGAGATATTTAGGTTACAAGGTTACATCATCTCATCATCTCAGCTCGGAGACCCGGTGACAGAAGAATTAGCGTACAATATCGTCATCACGTTTGCCAACATACGCAAACTGGCAATTGGACTAGATTTTGGTAATCCATGTAAGTACGCCCTTCCTCAATTATACCACATCGCTGAAGGCCAGTGTCCATGTAGTTGTCTGTCTTGAACTGTTGACTCCCCCCGTCTTTCAACTCGAGAGATTCAATAGGACACTCACGGGGGAGGGATGGAAGGACGACCAGAAGTATCGGCAGCGTTTGGATAGCTTGAATCCCTCTCATGCGCTTGTTGCGCCCTATGCCCATCAGATGCGAATCATCCTTCACGAGCAGCAGGATCTGGATAAATTTCGTCGTCAATGCATCTTCGCCGGAATTACTCGTCCTATGGAGGCCCAGATCGAGGCGTTTTCCAGCAGGTTCTACACTATGAGGAAATTGCATAACATCCGGCTCAAGCTCGAAACTTTTAGTTGGCCGGTCGCTTTTCAGATAGAAGCTATGTTGCGGAACGGCCTAGTGAATACCGACGACTTGGTAGATCAACTCTACGGTCCAATCGAGGAGCTCTGCAGGGAGCATCCTACTCACGCAAGCGATACTCTCCGTTTATTCACCGAGAAACTGCGAACCAAGGATAGAGATATGTCTATCCTGCAATGTTGGCGGAAAGTGTGTCTTCGTGAACCCAAGCCCGAAAGTCCCGTGCTGCGTGCAGGCGATTTTCTGTGCCATCACGTCACTGTTTCGCCCACGCGCCTCCTTCTTGAAGGTCCCTACGTGATTCAATCAAACCGGGTCATTCGAGAGTACGAAGGATACCAGGAGAATTTCATTCGGGTCGACTTCCGCGACGAAGATCGACTGCAATATCGATGGGAGAAAGACGTGCGTCAGTTCTATCTTGTCATTTCATGATCACACTGTAACGACTTTTTGAAGACTGATGGAACAACCTTACTGCAAGACCGTGTCGGTACTATCTTAAAGGAAGGCCTCCATCTGGGTGGTCGGTATTTTGAGTTTCTCGCATATTCGTCTTCTGCTCTGCGCGAACATGCAGTTTGGTTTGTACATCCATTTCAGCATGCCGAAAGGGGGCACATCGATGCGGACAGGATTCGGAAGAGTCTAGGAGATTTCTCTGGCGTTATCAGACAGCCTTCTAAATATGCTGCGCGCATGGCACAGGCGTTCACAGCCACGGACCCATCTGTGCGCATTCGTCGTGATCAATGGGAAGAAGTGGAAGACCTAGGCGAGGACCCCTACTTACATACAGATGGCGTAGGCACTATTTCCAAAGGATTAGGAGACATGATATGGGAGGCCCTGTGCGCCGCACGCGATGACAACTATAAGCGAAACGTTAAACCTTCTGCAGTGAGTGATTTGGTGTTTTTTTACTCCTCCTACAGTTCTGACCTATCTCCTCCAGTATCAAATTCGGTTCTTAGGCATGTCGCCTCTAGAATATGAAGATAGTGCCTACTGATTCTCGAATAGGATACAAGGGAATGGTAGCCGTCGACGAACAGCTCGAAGGAATTTTCATGCGACTTCGGAAGTCCATGAATAAATTTGAAGGCCCTCAAGACGAGCTACCTTCAATAGAGATCGCTCGCGCGTTTGAGCGGCCAAAAACATGTTATCTCAACCGGTACGTTTAACAACTATGCATGGTTTATTTCAAGCTACATTTCGTCCACAGTCCACTGGTGATGGTACTAGAAGACCGTGGTGTCGACAAGAAAGCGTTTATCAAATTACAAAATGAAGCTATAGCCGCCATCCACATGGCAAGCGATAGCATGATGCAATGCAGAAGCTTACTTAGAGATCATTCTCTGGGTCCCAAATACCGCTTAGCTTACATCTGCCAAGTTCTGGAAGCCATTGGCGTAGGTATGCAACACGAGGGAGCCTCGTACACCTTGAAGGACTCTTTCTTTGATCGAGTCATTCAATTTGGCAAGAACTCAGTGCTACGATCTATCAAGCACGCTGCACGCATACCGGTTCCCGACAGCTACCTACTCGTCGGTGTGGCAGACGAAGGTCCTGCTTATGAAGCAGCAGGCCTCCGGAATGTTTTCAAGTTGACCGAAGGGCAGATTTTTGGTTCGTCTATCTCGCATATCAACCCGCGGACTACCCTGAATCGTGACGCAGCTTGTATTCAAACACCCGACCCTGATAAACCGATCTATCTAGAGGGTAAGTGCTCCAGAATACTGTATATGAATTGCAAATAATCTGTTGTAGGAATTGTGGCTCTCTCGCGAAACCCTGTCGTCCATCCCGGTGACGGTAAGAGCCCAGATACCTGCTTTACATATCTCACCTTGGATTTCAGTGCAACGGGTGACCGCCATCGGCAAGCCACCGGATGACTGTTTGTGCTTCTTCAGAAACCTCAAGAATTGCGTCGTTCTTCCCTCTGTCGGTCAGTGTGGTGCTTCAGATACATCTAAATTGAGCTCACCTTACCAATTTCCAGGACCACGTTCTCTCGCGTCAATGCTAGGCGGTGGCGATTTGGACGGGTCAGTTAAACGTCCATGACATTCGTTCAGACACTCAATTTCTATCGCAGAGATTTATATGCAGTAGTCACAGAGCCGACGTTGTTACCAACCGTACACGTGGAACCCGCGGATTATACTCCCGTTGGGACGCATACGTTGGAGCGGGAGAGTACTATCGAGGATGTTTGCGATTTTGTTGTTGAGTATATCAACTCAGACATCCTGGTGCGTCTAGTTCGCGAGCATCTAGATCACGTCGCATTCACTCAAGCATTATGCAGGGTTTGTTGTCAGATAGGCACTTGATAACTGCAGGTGAGGATATTTCAAGGAAATGGTCCATATAGTTTTTGATCCATCCTACACTATTGCAGATCAATCCAAGGTGAGTTGACGTTCGGATTTGTAGTTTTTGATGCCAAACGTCGATTTCAGGAGGGAACCATGGACAAGGACTGTATGACGTTGGCGCGTCTATGCAGCCAAGCCGTGGACTACCCTAAAAATGGTATACCCGTCGAGAAGTACGTATGTAATTCGCCGCTGCATTCACTCGATGCTAATCAGTCCACGAAGAAACAAAATCCCTCCACGACTCATGCCTGTGAAACCCGATTGGAAGAAGGCAGAGCAGAATGCTCCTCGTGAGACAGACTATTACGAGTCTTCACGGGCGCTTGGCGAGTTGTTCCGAAACGTCACCCTTTTGGACCCGCCGCCACCCATCCCGTATAACGCGAATGCCAACGTCGCACCTCTCAGCGATAGCATTTCCGTCGCACTGAAATCACACATAACGCTCCATCTTGGCGAAGGATCCTTCCACAATTCAGAGGACCGCGTTAGCGAAATGGAACCCCTGTTCAGACACTATGTCGATGAGTTGAAGTACATTTGTCTGACACACGCTCTATCAGATTCGTCGGAAAGCCGTCTCTCGGAAGAAGAAGTCGTCATCGGATCCATTTTGGCCAGCTGTTCTCAGCACCGCTACAGGTCGGATCGCATGTACAGGATGCAATTCAATTCTGCTGTCCTGGTGAACGACATACGACAAAAGCTGTATATGAAAGTAGACGACCCTGCACCAGGACAGCTTCGGTACGGCTTGGGCCAAGCATGGCTAGCGTGGGACTTTGCCATGCGCAACAGAGGGTTGTTCGGTGCAAACAGCTTTGCTCTGATCACTTTGGGAATCATCGGAGACACGTTGGAGGGTTTGGGTGATATCTCAGTGAGAGGAGACGGGGTGGCACCGGTTGAAGATTGGTAAATCATGGGAGCGAGTGCCGAACACAGAAGAAGTATGCTTCGAGTCGCGAGCAGGAGAGACAAATCCACATTTCATTGATGCTACTGTACATGTAAAACTAGAACTATGAGGTTATCAGGTTATGGAATTGATACTACTGAGAAGCGTCTCGAACATAAGTTTAGACAGTCCAAATATTGAACAGCAATCAGCCCGACAAGATGATTACGGGATATCGGGAGATGACTTGTTAAGCAAGTAGCAAAGCTTTGTAGTGCTTAAGTAAATTAGATGCATCCGTGGCGACCTGCATTATATGTAAGGACTAGCTTGATAACTGGATAGAGAGGCATACGCGTTGATTCTCCATATCCTCGTCTATGCGAGCTTTGGCTTGCTTGACAAGCATCAATCTCGAGCGCTGGCGCTTCGCAGACAACGTTTCGACTAGAAAGAGGAAATAAAGCTATCCGCAATGAGCCTCGAGAAAGAGAGCGGTGCCGGAACGTACGCATGGTGCTCGCATTATTGATAGCTTCCGCGCGTCGGTAGGATAGGTCATCGAACATAGGTGAATAAACTCCCAAAAGGGCTTCAACTGCGTCCTGCTTCGGGTTGGATATATGCGTCAACGATGCGCATACATCTTAAACACGTACATTCTGCCTCTTCGGCAAGGAAAGATCTATAAGGTATTGCTCTTGCGACACCTCTTGCGCTCTGAGTTGTGCAATTTTCGCTTTGTACTGCTCACTACGAAACGTAAGTAGAAAACTCATTGGAAGATATACTCACATGTAAGCGACACCTTCACAGACTGCTGCATCCGCATTCTTTCGCGCAGCAGCGAAGATCGTGCTCTTCTTGGTCTGAAATGCAGACGAGCTCGCTGTCTTGGTCGCCTTTCGTTCTGGACATTATTAATTCAGCGAGACTCCTCGGGCCTGTTCCATCGCGGCTCACTCTGAAACTCTTTGAGTATGTTCAACATCTCGAACATGCTGATAATAGTGTCAGTGGATAATTCCGACATCGGCAAATAAAGCACCTGTTATCTTCCTCTCCATCTCCTTCTTCATGGTTCTCGTCCAAGCCGGCCGTTACCTCGCCGAATTCCCCACTGGCAGGGTAAATATCTGCACGCGTCCGAGTCTTTCCTGCCGACGGTTTCGATTCTGTGGGAGTATCGGAGAGTTTATGCAAACGGTGGAAACTATACGTCGTCCTGGACCTACCAGCCTTTTTAACCATGGTATATGCGGTAGATTATTGAGAGGTCTTTCGAGTGAATTGAGTATCCTGGCGTGAATACACACAAATATGCGCAAACATGCGAGGCTCTTGAGAGATGGGGACGCGGCGCGAGAGGAGATCCAAATTCGGCGGTGGCGTCGCGCTGCCGACGCGCCGGCCGGCGCCGATCAGTCTGCTGGCAGATCTACGCGACGCACTTATTGACTTTGGAGACGCGACACTAATCGTCCACTTGGGCCTACCACCAGGGCTGAAAAATCACGCTCGTCGCCCTATCATACTTCCATATAATCCGTCGCATCCTTTGGCCGAAGGATAGCTTATGCTGGTGCTCTGTGACCCCGCTGAATAGATCATAGTCAGTGTGGGATGTCCGACATGCAGGTACGCAGTCTAGCCATTGAACGTTGGATTTGGTCGGAAGGGCCAAGGATATGGTGCACCCTGTAGAGATTACGGTGGTGTCCAAGCCTCGAACGTGTGCGGTTGGCTGCAGAAGATGGCGGTGGTACGCTCGAGTTCTCGCTCTACCGCATACCACCTCCACAAATAGGCAGTTCCACCCCGCCTCAAGAAAGCGGTGGGGACGATGGCTTAGCTAGTGAATAGATCTGGACAAGTCTCAATTAAACTCCACGCACTTGATAATTGCTTGACAGACGCCGAGGCGATGTGGGTCGTCTCTGTATGACCTCCACAACCACGCGTTCTTCGCTCTAGATGTCTCGGCGGTGCGATACAGGTATTTTGGGAGACCGTATTAACCTTGTACAGCTCTGTTGGAATGGTTGGGAAAACGTGAGCCAGCTCCACGTCGTGGAAATGGGGTGTTGGAGTAGCCTACTCACCCTTAGTAACCAGGCAGGTTGAAATTGTTCCACCATATAACCTGTCGTGAAGCACGCCTTTCATTCACCTCGACTTGAATCCCTTGCCACATCTGCCGCTGAAGACTGTATCCTGACTGAGTCGCGAGAAATCGTGAATGCGTAGCAACGCTAGGACGAGTCACCATCTGCTTCCGACGCGGTCAGTCTCGTCGTTGATCAGCGGAGTTACTCGCCTGACGGAGCCAGTCTCTGTTGTTACACTCAGTGTCCTCGTGGAACCACATCGCTATGAGCGCGACCGTACCCCGACGACGAGCCCTCCACATGATATATTCTGCTCGTTTGTCGATGCTGACTCGTCGGCTACCATTATGCAGCCTTGTGGTCTGTCAAAAGGAAGCACTATGGAAAGCAATTCAGCGAGTCTTTTTATCGGATCCTGCGATTTCACTGGCCCATCCCAGCAGTGGCTTCCTCATTTCCGGGTAAAACCCGCCGCCTTTGTACAGGTGACGGATCTATCTTATATACTATGTCTAGTATGCTGCACGATTCGGGGAACCCTTGGCAGCCGTTCAGTGTATCGATGCAAGCTTTGACCTCAATTCTATGTGAGTTTTGTATTGCGAGTCCCTCGCTGTTTCTCACCTCTAGGAAAGGCGGACGAGAGTACATGTTCCGACTAGCCGGCGTCCACTGGGCGGTTTGTCTGGGTAATGTACCTGGACTAGGCCTCATGGCCGGGAGCTAGATCGTTCAGATTACCCATAAGCCGCTTGCTCTGAGTGGTCGAATGTAGTGCATTCCCAGGACCACGATAGTTTGATTACAAAGTGATGGGTAACTCTCCTACATCGCTGCTTACACTGACACGCATGCGTTTGTAGGATGCCATCAAAGACACCTCCAAGTTTCCTTCTCACATTTTCGAGCTCGGCCTTTCCTTCGCTCTTGTTCTCTTCTATCCTGCAGTCGGGCCTTTACGATGGTGAACATAGCATCATGGTTCAGGTGATCGTATGTATACGGTGTATGGCTTCAAACTTCCTGGACGTTCCGTCCGTCAAAGCCTGCACCTATATTAATCTGACCTGAGTCTGGAAACGCTAGCTGTTAACATCCTTAATGTATTAGCAAGCTTACGCCCCATGGATGGGACTGAACGACTACGATCGAGTTACTGAATAACAATCCTATCCACGGACGCTGTGCGATGAATTTCTAATTGGCGTTTTCGTATTCTATCTGACCAGGAAGACTTGTAAATACCCCTCTTGCCATTGAAAAGACTCCAGTAACCATGACAGCAACGTCATGAACTAATGTACTATGTACTCGCGGCGAGTTATAGGTCATCGGTGGGTGGGTGAGTGATTTTATTGAGATTGGTCGAAGAAAGTAGCCAGCCATTCGGAAGAGGTCCTGCGGCAATTCATTCGCCATCAACACCTCCTATCGTATGGCTCCCTAACAATTCCGTATGGGCTGCCTGCAGGCCAACACGAGGCCGACTCTGGTTGGCTGCAACTCGCAAACCAAGTTCTGAACTTGGGTGCATGAAGGGCGCTAGTCTCCGTTGCTTGACCATAAACGAAAAGGGAAGATAGTCGTTCCCTTTCCTGTTAATGGTCTGCGGTAGTTGGCGCCCCTACACGGCTGATGCGGGTTATGCCTGCGAACCCGGCAGACTCCGAGTATGCCGAGTCCAGCCGAGATGCAGATCGTAGCAAAGACAGCTACTCTGGTGTAATACACGTCCGTAGTGTCAGGTAAGTCTTACACAATACTAGGCGAGAGAGCTAGAATTATTCCAGAGGTTGTTACAATGACAATAAAGTATTTTCATGAGTTACTAGTGCTTCAAACAATGTAGTTGTACAGGCATACTCTTGAGTCCCTCTACGAAGCTGCCAGTTCACCAAATTTGTCCTCTCACACCTCAAAATATCTTGCAGAGCTTTCTGTGATGTGTTTCGACTAGTTTTCAGGGCAAGAAGAGGTTGAGATAACGTTGTGAAGAGTCTGAACGCGACGCGACGTGATCTCGTGACTACTTCGGCACGCACGGCTTGAGCGGCACCGAGCGGCATCACCTCTTCCCATCAATAATTTTTGATAGCAGGCATCAACACTAGGAGCGTCGCCAGTTACCTCAGACTAGAAGGGCGCTTGAATGCGAGATCTGGCAAGATAGATCGTCGCGCTTCTAAATTGAACCACGTGCCCCCTCGGGGGCATGAAAAGCGCAAGCTTGCGCGTTCTCTTTTCTTTTCATCCCCTCATGATTTGGCAACTCGTCATCTTCGCAAGCACGGACGACGAACTGCATCGTGAGGCCCTCGCAGGAGATGAAGTTATGGTGCAAGGCATAGACTGTACCTCCGTATCTCCCTGGATTCCGCCATTCTACGGCTTCGGGGCTCGTTAGTGTGGTATACATTTCTCGTAGCTTATGTGTTCCGCATTCCGCAAGCAGTTTGTCCTGTTGTTCTTCTCTATTGATAGATTGATATGTAAACAAGATGGCGTATGCGATATTATCGTTCGTACCCACGGATTCTATAAAACAAACACCTGCAGCGTGCCACTTGACGCCAGAATGGTAGTAATTTGTACCGGCAAGATTGGTGTGAAGGGAATCGACGGGCTCTGAGCTGCTCTAAAACGTCCTGAAAGGAAGAACCATTTCTTAGGAGGATGCGTGACATGCTTGAGAATGAAAGACACGAGTCCTGAGATATATCTGTGTCTCATCTCCCGACCAATCGAAGATTCGAGGCTCCTCATCCTGGTAGTCGCCCACATCGAATTCATAAGATTCTCCTCCACATCCCTCTCCAAACGCTCAGTTTGAAGACCTTTTCCCCTTCTTTCACACACTCGACCACGGTCCACGACCGCTGCTTACGACGTTCATTTGGATTTGTCTGCAATGCCGTATAAGCTGTCTGCAACTCTCTCTGCACACACAGCAGATGTCCGTCCAGCATCGCCCGTATTTGTTTGCAACAACTGACGCCAATTCATTCCAGGTTCGCGCGGTAGTATCACCATCCGATAATCTTATACTGTCTGCCTCTCGCGACACGACGGCAATAACATGGACAAGATCCGCAGCAGGGACCTCGTTCGCGCAAGCGTCCGTCTTGCGCGCCGGTTCAAGATACGTTAACGCAATAACCTACATCCCACCTTCGCAGGGCGCACCAGAAGGTGAGGGCTCATAGGAGTCACCAGCACCATTGGTTTCCATGTCGCTAAGATGAGAGGAAAGGTTACGTCGTTACGGGAGGCCAGGATGCAATCATCAATATATTCTCTCTCGCCTCCCCAAAAGACGACCCCAGCTTTTCGCTACTCGGACACACACAAAATGTCTGTGCTCTGGATGCCACTCCTGATGGCACGATTATCTCAGGATCATGGGACCAGTGCGTGTCCCCTTGTCTATGCCAGAGGTCGCGAACTGAGCACTCTTGTCTCCTAGGACCGCGAGGGTATGGAAGGACTTCCAACTTGCATACGAGCTCGTCGGTCATTCTCAATCTGTATGGGCGGTGCTCGCTGTGGAGCCAGATAAATTCTTGACAGGTGCGTCGCCTTCTTCTCATACTCCGCCTTCCCATCTTACAACACCGTTCTCGCGTCAGGTGCTGCTGATAACACTATCAAGTTCTGGCATCAGCACAAGAACGTGAAGACCTACACTGGTCACACACAAGCAGTCCGCGGACTCGCACTCATTCCTGATATCGGCTTTGCCTCATGTTCGAACGACAGGTCAGATCCTAATCCCCTTTCTCCCGCTCATCGGACTGACCTCGCCCAGTGAAATCCGCGTCTGGACATTAGAGGGCGACGTCGTATACACCCTATCAGGCCACACGTCCTTCGTCTATAGCCTCTCACTACTGCCGAACGGAGACATCGTATCGGGTGGTGAGGATCGCACCGTCCGCGTGTGGCGTGGTGCGTTCCTATATCTTGCGCCGTTCTACAAGGCCGTCGCTTATCGGTTCCGATCGCTTAGATGGGGAATGCGCGCAGGTCATCACGCATCCAGCTATATCGGTATGGAGTGTGTCGTCGATGCCAAACGGGGACATCGTATCGGGCTGCAGCGATGGCAAAGTTCGGGTGTTCAGCGAAGCAGAGGAGCGGTGGGCGCCTGGTGAAGAGCTCAAGGCATACGACGATCTCGTCGCAAGCACGGCACTGCCTGCACAACAAGTCGGTGACGTCAAGAAATCGGACTTACCAGGATTGGAGGCTTTGTCACAGCCCGGTGAGTGTCTACGGTCGTGGAATGGTGACATGGTGAGTTGTCATGCTAACATCTGTGGTCTAGGCAAGAAGGCTGGTGAGGTAAAGATGGTCCGCAACGGGCAGTTGGTTGAAGCTCATCAAGTGAGTCTTTTCAACTTCAAGCCGACGTATCTAATTTCCTGTCCATCATAGTGGGACAACACCACTTTGAGTTGGCAGAAGATCGGAGATGTCGTTGATGCTGTGGGTTCTGGGCGAAAACAACTGTACCAAGGGAAAGAATATGACTATGTCTTCGACGTCGATGTCGAAGAGGGCGCGCCACCATTAAAGCTCCCATATAATGCAAATGGTATGCATCAACCCGATCCGTTGACTCTGCTCGCACTAAATGTGTCATAGAGAATCCATATACCGCAGCGCAACGGTTCTTGGAAAACCACGAGCTCCCATTAACCTATCTCGATGAAGTGGTGAAGTTCATTGAGAAGAACACGGCTGGCGTGAATCTTGGTAGTGGCGACAACCAATTTGTCGACCCATACACAGGTAAGACCAAACCGTCAGTCAAAGCACAACATTTCTGACAGAAACTAGGTGCGTCGCGGTACCAGGCCTCGCAGAACACTGCCTCCGCCGGTCCTCAGGAATACATGGATCCCTTTACTGGTAAATCATATCATTCGTGTGTGTGATCACTGCCCTGATCTCACGTGTGCACAGGCGCGTCAAGGTACAGAGCACCTCAGGCACCTTCAGCACCCGCCCCTGCACCGGTCGCGGCGAGTGATCCGTGGACGGGTGCTTCTCGGTACTCAGGCTCGTCTTCTGCGCCTGCGCCTCCTGCAGCGGCGGTTTTGCCAAAAGTGACTCCGGAGTCTGTAGGGTTGCCCGTGGTGAGTGACTATTTGTCACTTCCTCTGCCTGACAATACTGACACCTGGTGCAGCGGAAGGCTTTGTCGTTCAAGACAGCGAATGTCGGAGCAATGCAGTCGAAGCTGAGTGACTTTGATCAGGCCTTGCAGCTTGAGATCGTGAGTGGTATCTTCGCGTGAGGATTTGAAGAAGACATTGACTGTGGTGTTCTCACCTTAGTCTACATCCAATCTTGCTATGTACCACAACGAGCAGACATACGTCGAAGAGATCTTCTTGTACCTAGACCAAGCCGTTAGCGAGACACCAATAACAGCGCCGACGCTAACACCGAAACACGTCGAGATACTGAAGGACCTGCTCGAACGCTGGCCATCAAGCGTCCGATTTCCGCGTACGTCCAGTTCCTGTACTCGTCCATGACGCTCTACTTATCTCTCGTGGCGTGCCCTTGGCAAGTTGTCGATCTGTCAAGACTGGTAATAGGGTACTGTGCACCCGCGTACTCAGACCCTAAGCTCCGTCAGGAGTTCCTCACCGCGCTCTTCCAGGCGGCAGAGTTTAACGACCCGTGGACCGTACGGCTCCCGAAGTCGCGTGAGACGAACGTGCTGCTATTACTGCGCGCGCTTGCGAATTTGTTCCAGGATGGCACAACGTTGGGCAGTGATGGTGGCTGGGCGAAATGGGTGCGTCTTTTTGAATCTTTGTGCCCATATATCCCTTCTATCACAAGGGGAAGTAGGCTTGAAGGTTTTCATGCTCTACGTCCAATCGATGGTTGCTGTGAAACCTAGCTTATGCTGAGATTTGTACTTGCATACGGAATGCTGACTAGTCCTGGGCTCTTTCTCCTCTTAATGCAGGTTCTCGAAAGACTAGGAGAAGCGCCTTACACACTATTATCCAAGACGCAGCGTGTGGCGCTTGGCACGATGCTGTTCAAGTGAGTAGTCTTGAGTTCCCGCCTCACTAAAGACGCGTTGCTTACCCCTGCCCGACTGCGCCACACAGCCTTTCCTGCGTCGGCCTCCGAGAACGTCTAGATGACAGTCTGCGTTCGCTGCAGGTGACTTTCATCATACAGGTATGCATACAAATGCTATGCTGCGGCGCTCCGATGATCTTATAGTCTCGGTATCCTTATCAGATGCTGGAAGGGGAGAAGAACGACTCGGAGGCCGCGTACCGCGCCTTGGTGGCCCTGGGAAACACTGTGCGCTGGTTTTGCTATTGTATCCGTTTTCCGTTGCTCAGCCGAGCTTTGTCCTTTGTTCACAGGTCTACGCAGCCAACCAATATTCTGCGCCGCTAGAACCCACACAGATACCCTCCGTCAGGCGGGTGCTCAGCAGCTTACCAAGTACTTTCCCAGAAGACCGCATTCGGAATATGGCGAGCGCAATTAACGGTATGCTATGACCGAGCAGGCAGGTGGCAACCACAATACGGGCTTCGTTCACTGCCCCTCATTTGGACAATGCATGCAGCGTGACTGTGCAGTGCTGAGATATTTGGATTCAAACGTGAGATGTACGTGTAGCGGGAGATGAGAAGATATGAAGACGTGTACCGTGTCATTCCGTGTTGATCTTACAGCGATAGAGAACCGCTGATGTGCATGTATACGTGTATATCAGAGCTTACCAGGGACGCGGGTTCCAGGAGCACTTTGACTCGAGTCGAAATTTATAATTTCACTCGATTTTCTTGAAACGCTGGGATGCCGTTTACGGCAAGATCCTGTTCTCTTATTACTCTGACACCATTCTCGCATCCTGGATGCCCGTCGCGGTGGTTTATATAGTGCGACATGGGGAGACAGAAGAGAACAGGACGGGAGTCATGCAGGGACATCTGAACACACAGCTGAACGCAGCAGGAATCGAACAAGCGCAGATGACCGCAAACGCGCTGAAGAGGGTGCCGTTCGCGCATGCATACTCGAGCGATCTGAGCAGGGCGGCTGAGGTGAGGCGTACTAGAGACTAAGAAGGCTGAGAAGCTAAGAGCGCTGTGCTAATCCGAAGTCGAGTAGACGGCCGAGATTATATTGGGGCAACAGCCCACGAATGTGTCGCTCGAGAAGCAAGAGGCCCTGAGAGAACGAGTGCGTGATCACTGTTAGCCTGTTGTGCAACCTGTGCGTGCTGATTGTTCCTTTCTGTCACAACGTGCGTAGTACATGGGCGATATGCAGGGAAAGATGCTTTCGGAATGGAAAGGGCCGTTGCCAGCGAACATGGAGACGGCCGCCGACCTCGCCGCACGGGCAGACCGGTGGTGGAAGAGCACAGTCCTGCGCGACGTCGGCTCCAGACGGACACAGGCCACAACTGCTCTGAATCTCGCATCGGAAGAGCCGGTTCGCCTCCTGGTCGTCTCGCACGGTGGACTCATTCGAGTTCTCTTGCAAGGTTTGATCGGAAGTAGGAAAATAGTGTGTGGCGAGGGCGTGGTCCTCGACCAGCACTTCCGGTGTGCCAACGCATCTGTATCGGTGATAGAGTTGGATGATGCTAGCAAGGGGAGAGGGCGCCTCGTGCTGCTCGCTGACACGACCCATCTCGATGTAGAACTTGTAGATATCAACGTCGACATCGTCGAGGACGACGAGCAGCAGCAGGCTAGCACAGGGTTGAGGAATTAATTATATAGAGATAAATAGAGCAGATAACCTTAAAAGGCGGCAGTGACGATGCGGCTGTGTTTCGGCGTCTAAGGCGCCGCTGGGGGCTGTGAGCCAAAACCTTGGCAGCGGCCAGTTATGTGGCGGATAAATTCATAGGTAGCATCCTGTCCTCCTTGTCCTTGTCCTCCTCACCACTATATATCTGACCGGGGGTATCGACATAGCGTCACCTATCAAACACCCCCCTCATCCTACACGAACATGCCTCCGCCCACAGACAGAACACCTTTATTGCCCACCGTCAATGGTAACGGTCGCACTCCTTCAACATCACCCTCACCGCCTGCAGCTCCTAAGCCCTTCTCTCGCAGGGTCGTCGAGCTGATTAAAGCAGAAGGCGAACCTTCCTACCTATCTTCATTTAGATTTTTCCTCTTCGGTTCCTGGTTGAACATCCTACTCGTCTTTGTGCCCTTGAGCATATGTTCCCACATCCTGAATTGGGATGCCGCCCTTCGTTTCTCCTTTAGTTTCGTGGCTATCATGCCCCTCGCTGCAGTAAGATCTTACATTCAATCCCCCTCGTGGCGACCATTCTAAGGCGTATTTTTAGCTTCTAGGCACTGCGACTGATCAACTCTCCGTGAAACTCGGTCAGACGTTATCTGGGCTATTGAATGCATCATTTGGCAATGCGGTCGAAATCATCGTGGGAGTAGCCGCTCTGTTACAAGGTCAGTTTGCTTCTGTATCTGCAAATGACGTATCTTAATTTTATTATCTCAGGTGAACTTCGTATCGTACAAACATCTGTACGTTCATCTTCGCTGCCGGGTTATCATCCACGAACTGACGTGGGAACTAGCTTCTTGGATCTATCTTGTCGAACCTGCTGCTGGTTTTGGGATGCTCCTTCTTCGCTGGTGGGATTTACTACAAAGAGAGCAATTTCCAGGTTACTGCCGCTCAAGCGTGAGTTCTTATCTCGTCGATATGCTCTCTTCAATCTCATAAGATTTACCTTTGCCTAGTTCGAGTTCTGTGCGTCTCTCTTTCTATTATAGTGTATAACTCTCCTCTAACCTAGTATATCAGCTTATGACTCTAGCATGCATAAGTGCGTCCCGTCGCGCCCCGATACCACCTGATGAGTACTGACCGTGGCTTTTCTGTACAGCTCTTGTCATCCCTGCAGCGTACCACAGCGCAAAATCCGTCGGCGGCATCGACGACGAGGTGCACATCCTGCCGTTCATCAATGTCAACCAAGTGGTTGATGGGAGCGACTTGGACGATCGATCGAATTACGGTTTGCGCGTCATCTCCCGCGGAACAGCCATCCTGCTTTTGATGGTTTACGTCGCATATCTTTTCTTCCAGGTGTGTCTCTTATCATACCCTGCGTCAATGTTGCAACAGCGGCTAATACACTGGAACGTTTATAGCTTAACACGCACAAGGATTTGTACCGGAGTGATACGGAAGCAGTGCTTGAGAGAGAGGAACTGGCCCGGAGCAGGGGTGAAGAAGTTCCCGCGCGCCCTCTTGGTCTGATTATAGATGAACCTGAAACCCCCCAAATGAATCCGTTCGCTGCTGCAATTGGGTACGTCGTCAAATCACAATCACTATGTTGGTAATCTGACACTGACATCACAAATGCACAGACTGCTCACCGCTACCGTCGTCACATCATTCTGCGCAGATTACCGTAAGTACATGGTCTGCTCTGTCTCATTTGCCCGTTGATACTTAACACGGGTCTCCATCAGTGGTCGCCTCTATCGAAGAGACTGCACAGCGGTACAACATACCTCGCGCGTTCATCGGTCTCATTCTGCTGCCGATCGTCGCCAATGCGGCCGAGCATGTGACATCGGTGTGGATGGCAATGAAAAACAAGATGGAACTCACCATCGGAATCTGTGTCGGCAGTTCAATCGTGCGTACATCGTCCCACAAAGCTCCTCACTAGTATTGACAGCTCCCATATAGCAAATCGCGGCATTTGTCGTTCCATTGCTCGTCATCGTGGGTTGGATGTACGTATTTACATGAAGTTGTGTCGATCATGTCACTGACGCTTCTGATGTAGTACCCACCATGACCTGACGCTCTTCTTTGCCGATTTCGAGACCATCGTGCTCTTCGTTTCGGTCCTCCTGGTGAACTTCCTCATCCAGGACGGAAAGTCAAATTACATGGAGGGTCTCATGCTCATAACGCTCTACTTGGTCATCGCCCTCGCCTGTACGTCTCATTTTCTCATCACCATAATTTCCCACCGTCTGATCAATTCTCCCTCCCTCAGTCTGGGTATCATAGAACCCCCTGGTCGTCGAGGGGTTGTAGAGGTGTGGCAATATGCGGCGAAAAACAAAACCCACAATTACCAAACCTCTATGTAGGATTCGCAGCCCCATTTTCTGCCCGCCTGTTCAATCTTTCATATCTGTTTTCCATATACCCGTTCCTTCTGTCCAATAATTCAATCTTTTGCATGTTCAGGCAGGCACTGTCCGCGCAGATGTATGTTCGCGATTCTTGCGTCATCCCACTCTCACTTTTATTGCTCCGTCTCCCCTTCGCTGCGACACCTCCTCCTCTCCCTCTCCGTTTGTCGTTTGTCATCTCTTGAATTCTCGCTCGCTCGCTACACTGTGTTAATGCTGTATACGTTTTGTTTCCCCTGTGTAGCTACTTTCTAAGGGCATCACACGATCAAATGTGTTACGCCATATCATGTGTGTCATTGAGGGATTTGTGCACAACATTGAGGCTTCAGTACGTGAGTACATAGTTGATCGTCCCACGAGAAAGATGCAGGTTTTTGTCCTCTTGCATGCTCGCCGTCGAACGTCATATGGCACGCGTTAGTACTTGGAGTATTGCGGCCTATTAGTAGAAGTGGCTTGCGCCGTAGGCGTAGACCACAAGGGACGAAACTGCGAGGCATCATCCTCTCCAACATCATCGCCACGCAGTACATTTGGCGTGCCGCCATCTCCCATCACTGCGTCGTACTGGGCAGCAACCACGGCGTTCATGGCTGTCTAGTCAAACGTTAAACCTGCTTTGTTGAGCATTGTGATTTTCGGCGGGCACGAACTTCTGCGAATTTGTTTGCAGTTTCGCTGTCAATGTGGCCTGTCGAACGTCGCGTGCTGCTAGCGATCCAATGTTGCTTATCAGTCGAGATGTATACGATAGGACAGGCTATTCCATCAGGTGTATAGGAAGTGCTACGATTATGCGTCGATTCGAATGTGCGGCCGGTCGATCCGCGACGAGTCCGTGACAAAAGGTGGTGAAAGAAGATCGACCGAAGTAAGGTTTGCCCGACAGGAATATGAAAGAGCTCTGCGGGAGAGCGATTGTAATACTGACATGGCGCAGGATAAATGTGAACCGGTTGGGAGAGGACTAGCCTACTACTCGTTTGGGGATATGTGGTTACGACAGCGATGCTTGGGTATATAGAGGAAGAAGGGGTAGTTAAGGGATGGTGTCATGTCGTTAAACTGTCCTGTTGCAGCTCTTCGAACTTCTTACGTGCAAGTCGCACATTCATCCTCAAAGCTGCTGTCTCTGCACGGTGATTATGAGCATTTTTCAGAATTGAACAGAATTTAATATGTAAATGCAAAGCACACTCACCAATTGTGGGATCATGCACGACGATAAGGACATACGTATTTTTCGTAAGCTCGTCGAGCACGGCTGTGAAGTCGGGCAGCTCCATCTCGAGCGTATGGAACTCCTCGCGCACCCGTGCGCATGAGTGCTTGAAGGCTTTGATCAGCTCCGATGTGCGCTCGTACCGTGTTGGGGCAAGCTTGTGCGGATCACCGTCGTCCGTCTCAAGTGCGGAGGCACGGGAGGTCTGCGTGCGGAAGCTAGCTTGGGTGGAGGGCGTAGAGGGAGGCGGGGGAGAGGGTGGGCGAACTGCAGGAGGGGCTGTTGGTGGGGAGGATGTCGCGATGACGAGGAACGTAGTGCGCTCAAAGAGGACAACCTCTGTCGCGTTGCAAGCGTTGGCAAGTTTGGTCAGGTGTCGTGTCAGAACTGATGCATTAGGGATAAGTGTGTGAACTATGCGCGACCAGGCCTGGATGTAAGAGTGAGGAAATTTGACTATCCAGAGGCAGCGGTCTGGACATACCTTGTAAAGACTTTCGTCGTATATACTGGTGCCAAACACCGTGATTTGGGTTTCTCCACTAGCCTGCCTCAACTCTGCTGTCTTTTTCTCGAGCACAGCTTCCTTCGGAGGTCTTACGAGGTCCATTTTGTGTATTAGAAGGAACACCGCCGCTTCTGGGCTGTATTTCCTGAGCGCGTTGAGGCATTCCGTATAGTAGTCCAGATCGCGTGTGTTGCTTCGACTCTCAACTTCAAACACGTATATGAGCACCCCTACGTGTTGGAAGATTGTGGATTGTTGCGTAGAGAGGTAGGAGTCCATGAAGGCGTCTTGACCGCCGCAGTCCCATAAGTTCAAGATGAGGTCACCGAGGAAACGGACATGATTCTGCTCGACATCGATGGTTGCGCCGAGACGAGAGGTTAACGACGCAGGGTTATTCGAGCTATATATGGACGTCAGTATGGAGGCCTCTGAGGTCAGTGAACGTACTGACAAGATGAGCGATCGCATGGAGGTCTTGCCACTTCCTGAGGCACCCATAAGAAGTACCTGCGATGTGGTTAGAGGTATTGGGGAAGAACGACGGATGATATATCACCTTCTTCTTCATGGTCGACACAATGGAGTCTTAAAGTACGAGTGAGATAGATATACGAACTACGTTAAGAGCGCAAGATTGTTTGTGACGATCAGCCTTGTGGTTCAATAATCTCTTTACTCGTATAATCGGGTTCTCTCAGCAGGAAATGGGCCTCTGCTTTATCTGTGACCGGTTTTGTGGTCGTCTTGCATGTAGACGAGAGAGTACTGAAGGGGTTGAGTGAATGACATGCTGCCGAACATGGCGCGCCGGAATAACCATCATGGACGCCATCAAATTCGCGCGTCAACGCATCGATATCGCTTCAAGCTGCTGGTCAGTGGTCTTGCAGAAGGTACTTGCACACCGACAATATTCTTTCTCGGGACAGGCTAGGCACTAGGAAGGCTCGTATAACTAGAAGATAATCTGATGGCACAGACTCAATGCATGAGTCCGCGATGTTTCGATATACAATCTAGTATTCAAGTGCAGCCAAGATATAAAGCTCTTCTGCGACCTCGAGCGACAGAAATTCACTCTATAAACGAGACGTCAAGCCAACATCTTAGTATGTCATATCCCCTTCTGGCTCCTGCGCAAGATAGCGAGTACCACTGTAAAGAACTTTGATGTACGTTTGCATTCCCCTACTATACAGATACAAGGCCTGCTCTAGATATTTTATCTCTAACAAATTGATAGTACAACGGCATAAGATCAGAGCCTGTCAAGCAAGAGTAGGATCATAGAAGGCAAGGACGGGCTGCCAACATCCTTTGGAAACATGCCTGAGCTCCAGAAGAAAGAGATCCTCAAATGCAACTCTACCCAGGCCGTCCAAATGCCATTGTCCGTCGGTGAGATCCATGTACTCCTTGACCACTTTGGAAACATTGAATGCAATGTTGTCTCGTTCTAGGTGTTCAGTAGTCACAGTAGCCCTGCAGGAGGCCACCGCCTTTCTGAAGGGAGTATAACGGCGTTTTTCTGTGCATATCTACGCAGAAAGTATATTTAGCACGAGACATACAGTCTTCGTATACTGCAATAGCTCACCGTGAGACGAAGAGTTATCTTCGGGCAACTACTGAGCCATATTTTCTCTTTGGAATCACATAGACCTTCGCATTTTCGGCTGTAGGCGTTTAAGAGCCTGATGCCTTTATGCTGACCCACAAAAAATACTATCGGTGCGACATCGCAGGGTTCCCTTTGCACGGCATAGGATAGCTGAGGTACTTGTTTCAACGGTGGTCTCTGAACGAACGCAATGGTAAGACCTCAAATTTAGAAAGTTTGAGGACAATACTACGCACAGTGTGAGGATGATAAGCAAGCATATCATGTTTTTGCTCTGGGTCGGCATTATGTGCCTTGGTGCATGTATGCAATTGTTGTGAGCGGTATCCACCGTCACCTGAGTGACGAAGAAAAGCCTGACTGTTCCGCATATCGTGAACGAAAGCTGAACTGGGTTTTGAGACGAGACTAAGGTCCTCGTCCTCGCACAGGTCATATGTAGGCCATAGGTGAGCACTTAGAAGGATAATCAGCGCCACAAATTTAGATGGAAAATTTGGTTGTTTGCGGTGAGGATATCTAGCTCATGAAGGAACGGATGGAAATCCTACCTTGCCTCGTCTTTCTCTGACGTAGCCCACTGAACTCTGAGCGCGTCGGAACTACTGGGAATCCCCTGACTTAGCTATCGAAGCGCATACAAGTCGCGATTGCTATCATACCTTCTCGTTAAACAAGCGTCGTGGACAGTTAACGTCAAAGGTTGCAAAGGTGCGCCACGTACTGCTCGCGCTTCAGATAAGCAACTTCTTGAAATGCATGCTGAACTGCCATCACGATTGCAGCATCCATTATGAAAAGCCCTCGGATCTCATGTTCACGGTTTACCACACCTGCCTACGCGTGGCCGCAGACTGACCGACAAAGGCGCGCTGAGGTGAAGGCTCTCGGCGTCAGTCCGCACTTTTCAAGAAATTGCGGCATTGAAAGAAGCCATCAGATACTAGGTTTAATGCGTGTTTTCCATCTTCCCATGCAGTGCACGTGTGTGTGAGCATGCTGTCCATGGCTGACGCGTGTCATTAGGTTCGTGAACTCTAGTCGAGATAGAAAAGTGGACATGCCTGTACACGTGTCTCTTGAATTCAGAAATTCCACCATGATTGGCGATCACACCACGTGTTTGCGATTTCTATCTCTTGGAACAGCCCCGTACCACGTCGGCGGTATAAGACTAGTCATAATTTCTATACATTATGAGGTCAGACAGCGGGGTTGAAAGTAAATCGAGAAGTAGAACTTGATACTAGAATCCTTGATATTCCCCAAGTGCATGATGGCCCAACAGTCCGAGCTTGCTCAGCAAGCTCCTCGCACCTTCAAGAGCGGACCAACGGCGAAGATGTCAAAGAAAAGGACATAGCTTGTATAGTGGGGAGCTTTAATCACGTTCTACGATACTGCCACCTGCAACTTCTAAAAGTTTCCAGTCTACTTCGATGCCCTCTCCTTTGAAGATAGCCCGTGCGTCTTCCGCAATGGCTTCAAATCCACTGGTGGCAAGGGCAAGTATAGTGGGCCCTGCACCTGAAAGGCATATGCCGAGTAATCCTGGGTGATTCGCAGGGGTGATATTTGATGTCACTTCAGGTAGGCCGGGGAT
Organism: Phlebia tremellosa; assembly: GCA_011032875.1. NCBI lineage: Eukaryota > Fungi > Basidiomycota > Agaricomycetes > Polyporales > Meruliaceae > Phlebia > Phlebia tremellosa. The sequence goes on from JAAIFI010000024.1 coordinate 22,082, forward strand.
CTAGCATGTACAAGTAAGGTCGGATATGTGACGCCTATGTATACCCACTACGTACCAGAGCTTTTCTATAAGGCTGGTGAATCCTATCTTTCATGGCTTCATAAATCAGCTCTGGGTCAGGAGGATCTTGGGCGAGCGCGGTGGTCAACACTGCGAGGCGTTGTAAGTTGAACACCTGACACCACCATTAGATACGAGATCAATCTAAATTTGATGGTACATAAACATACCAAGTCTTTCCGAGAGTATTCTAGAGGCAGGACTCCCCTTGCTTTCGCTGTGCTAAGCTCAAATCTAGGTATGATTGCAACTGCTTTGATAGATTTTGACCATCCAAAGCGAACGTAGTGACCTATTCCGAAGGGTGGTTGTGGGGGGTCAAGACCCCACTGTTCGCCAGCATCTGGAGGATATTCTGGCAGCACTTCACTGAGTGGTACGCTCGCCGCCTCCGTAGCGGCAGTGTCCAGTTCGCGGAGATATGACCCCACGAATCCTCCGACGAGGGCAGCTGTGACATTGTCCGGGTGCCTCTCTACCATCAACGCGAAGTCGAGCATTCTCCCTAGAGGAAGATTTAACTCGCCCAGTTCGTTGCCAAGTAGAACCCCCGCAATGACTGCTGCCCCAGAAGATCCAAGTCCGCGTCCGAAGGGTATCTCATTGTTCGCGTGGATGGTCAGGTTGCTGGGGAACTTGGTAATGCCATGGCAGCGCAAGACGTAGAGAGCGACACGAGTTGTGAGGTTTTTGTAAGCATCGAGAGGGACCTCCTCCGCTCCTTCACCGGAGTAGGTGATCACAGGAGGTGCTACTGGGGAGGAAGAGGATGGAGGAGTGATCACCACCGATAAAGTGAGACTTAGAGACAAAGATAGCCCCACTACATCGAATCCCGGACCAATGTTTGCTGAAGTTGCGGGAACACGTATCGTGAAGGACCGCGATGCCATGGCTAAGGGTTGTTACAAGGTCGAGGGAGACGAAGAGCAGCGAATCTACTTTTTTCTGCAGTCGAGAGCTTACGGTGACTCATTCTCATTCTGGCCCAGAGTAAGATCCGCTCAAAGCTCGCGATGAAAACTGGAGATCACGGTAATGGCACTATCCGAGTTCTTTAGTCTACTTTATCTTCGGGAAATTACATGCGTAATGACACAAAATTCTGCTGTTGTACATCTTGTGCTGCTCATTTACTCGATGGTGTCCGCAGCTTTACTAGTGACGGTCTACAGTTCAAAATAATCCTTCTGACCACCGACGCGAGTGCGAAGCCATCTCAACGGCAGCTGATGCCCAATCTTCGCCATGGTTATGTCCCTTGTTTGCTCCTCGCCCGATACCCGCCCGCTCCAACGCCTGATCGTCCGTCAACGCAGTGAGGACACCAAAGATAACGGGGACACCGGTGTCAAGTTGAACGCGCATGAGAGCATGAGACACGCTCTCGCATATGTATTCGAAGTGCATAGTTGAGCCCTTGATGAGCACGCCAATCGCTATAACCGCGTCAAATGGTTGGCTGGGCATGTTGGCGATGGCTGCCTGGCCAGATGCAGGGGTCGCCGGACGGAAAGTGGGCGTGGACGTTCCGAAGTTCAATCCACCGAGTAAGTCGGTCGCAGTCGCACCTGCCTGCACGTGCGAGCCTGATATCACTCTGCCCGCGAATAAACGGGTGTAAGGAACAGACAAAAAGAACTTCAGATGACGCACTTCGAGCAAGCAAGCGGGAGCTCAAAGCTGCCTGGCACCGACTGAACAACGATGTTGCTCTCCTTGACACCATGCTCCTTCAACTTTTTGATCGTACCAGCCACCAGAGCATCTATAACCTCCTTGTTCCATCTGGAATGCACAACGGCAACGCGAAGAGGGGATCCATCAATCTTGGTAGGAGGAGGAGCGGGACCTTTAATCGACTCGGCCATCGTGCAACTTGAAGCTGAGCAGGCGGGACGCGATGAAACAAGCGCGCAAAGTCGGTCAATGTTTGGCGGTGTTTGGTGCACTGTCCGAAATTTGGCTGGGAGCCTCTTTAATTGGTTGAAATAACCATCGAGGTCTCCAAACCTTGTGCTTCGCTCTAGCTTACTTTACTTTCCCTAAGTATGACTGTCACAGCGAGCAACACTACTGCTGAATCGAGCGGTAGCGGTTTAGCCAGTAAGTCATCCTCGCTTCCTTCCCAGGAACAGGAAACACGAAAGCTTACAAGCGTGTCGGCTGCAGCTACCTACACGTTAATTTACTCCTTCCTCAAAAAGAACTCACATGCAAAAGCCGCGGACGCAATTAGAAAAGCCGCGAAAGATGTCGTCGCGCTTGAAGGCGATATGGATGTGGATGGGCCTTCGCTTGACGAAATCATCAAGCAATGGCAAACTCTGACCACGTCTTCGTGAGTGTTCACGTCCCATTACGAGCTGGTCCCGTTCTCATGAGAATTAGAAAAGAAGTGAGCCCTATGTCTGATTCCGAATCCGACGAGGACTGTGTGTATCATCGTCGTTTTGCTATGTGTGCAGACTATTAACACGGGGTGTCCAGCTTCGTCCGAGAGCTCTGATGGTTCGGAGACAGCGAAGGCTGTAAAAAGGACAGACAAGAAGACGAAGACGAAGAAGGTTGAGACATCCTCTTGTATGTTCTTCTATTAATACGTTTCACTCGTCGTCTGACAAGCCTCAGCATCGTCCTCTAGCTCAGATGATTCCAGTTCGGATGAATCAGACGTGAAGCCAAAGCCGTCCAAGAGCCCAAAGAAAGCCTCTTCTTGTAAGCAACGAGCATTTCCGATTGTGAAGCCGTCGTGTGACCATTTTCAAGCCTCCTCCAGTTCGAGTTCATCGGAGTCTAGCTCGGACTCTGATTCTGGTATGAGATATTCATGCCGATATATCCCACAGTCTAATTTGTCTAGTAGACGACGAAAATCCTAAGGCTTTGCCCTCAATCTCTGTAGCGATAAAGAAGTCTTCGCCCGCTCGGTCATCAAGCCAGACGCTTACAACAGGCGACTCTGACAATGATAGCGATGCTGACTCCAGCTCCTCCTCAAGTTCCTCCACTTCGACGGCAACGAAGAGCAAAAAGAATGTAGTCAAGGCGGATCCGACCAAGAAGGTCAAGTCTGCTGCAAAGTCAAAGAGCAGCTCAAGTTCTAGCTCGAGCTCAAGCGACAGCAGCGACGACAGCTCCAGTGACAGCGATTCTAAGAAGTCCCCCAAAAAGTCCGCCAAGAAGACCGAGGACACTAGTGACGAGGACTCTTCCAGTGACGACACCTCTGATGACAGTGATAGCAATGACGAAGACGCAAAGCCCAAGAAGGCGTCCCCTGCCAAGTCTAAAACGGACAAAGCTCCAAGCTCCTCTGATTCAGACTCGTCGTCAGATTCTGAGGATGAAGAAGTAGCTTCCTTGAAGTCTCCCGCAGCACCGGTGGCAACCAAGCACGTCCCCTCCAAGCCGGAGGAGGCGGAAGAGGAGCGTACTGTGTCCAAGAAGCGCCGTACAGACGAGGATGGCAATGCCGCTCCAACAGCCACAGCGTCGACTTCCCGCGGAGAGTCAGAGATACCGGCCAGTGGCGAGAGCAAGAAGAGGAAAGGCCCCCGTACTCCAGGCGAACGGTTCCAGCGCATAAAAGTGGATGCTGTAACGTTTCACGACGAACGCTTGAAAAACAACCGCTTTGAGTCTAGAGTGAGTTCTTATACCTGAGCGTATCTAGAATCTACTGAAGGAGTTCAGAATGCCACCGAGGACGACTACGGAGCACGCGCTAGTAAGGATTTGATAGTAACGCGAGGTGCAGGTTTCAGAAAGGAGAAAAACAAGAAAAAGCGCGGTAGCTATCGCGGCGGTGAAATCACTGTACGTCGTCTCACGTCCTGTCACCCTCTGCTCTGCTCACCACTAATCCTCTCATATGCACAGATGCAAAGTCATAGCTTTAAATTCGATTCTGATTAGACGACCATATCATACATGGTACTATATTGCTATTTACTTATGCAGCCCTTCTCAACATCGTAATCACATCTGCGATAGATCATTCATGGACAAATGCATCTAGATAGCCTGAGTAAACTATACCGCTTCCAATGACCGAATGAAAGACATGTGGATCCAGGGGACGGATATAGTTGCTATTGGCTTTGCATCCACCTTCCAGTCCCATTCTCGCCATCTGTACTCCGCCAGTATCTGGTCCACCTCTCCATCTCGATGCCACAATACCCTAGGCAGATGCCACGGTGAATCCGCTTTGATTATGATCCCTCCATTCAAGGTTGAGTCGCTTAGTGATTCCGTCACTTCGCGAGGGATCTGGTCCAGCTGGAACCGTACGCAGAACCGGTTGTCGTATAATTGATATCGGGCGCTGTCTCGTCCGAGCAGGGCCTGTATTATACCTCGAGTGCAGTCTTGTGTCAAATTTTTGGGCTCATTATCGTTGGCGTTGCGGCTAGGGGACCATGGAGGGTCCCGCGTTACAAGCCACGCCGCGCCTTCCCCAGGCTCGATGGGGCGGTGCATGCGGATACCGCCGTCAGAGCGGATAATAGCTGGCTGCCATGACACTCTGCTGCCAAGACTGAACCTCTGTCTCTCGCCAGATTCTTCCCATATCAGCCTTACCAAGTGTTCCAACGCGTCGCCATTGCCGTTAATGACCGCCCTGGGATCGCCCCAGCCCCTCGGGGAGGTGTATCGGAGTATCCGGCGCACCACAGAAATGCGGACTTCGTGTTCGCCGATCTCTCTGAGGCGAGGTATGGAAAGAAGAAGAGTTGACGGTGGAGACGGTAGAAGACATCGGTCTAACGCTATGGAAGCTGTCGGTGTAACCGTAAGATTAACGACGTATCAGAAAGTTTTCAAACCCGACCTTGCATATCGATCTGACTCAATTTGCGACCAGTCTCGTGGACTGCCTCTCGCAGATGCGCAAGACTACCGTCGCCCTCAGTATACTGAGCGAGCCGGTCAATGGCCCGCCGGATTCGCTGTTCGTCCACAGTAGTAGTTTTGGTAGATTTGTCGCTGACAGCTTGTACATGGTGTGAATGACAATCTCTTCTCTTGCCACTCGCTATGCCCTTCTCCCTGTCTGATAAATACTGCCTCACAAAATTCCGAGCTGTTAGGGCGGGTTGATAATTGGTTTGGTCGGTCACGAAATCTAAGTCGTTGGCCGCACATGTAGCCAATACCCTATCCTTCTTATGAAGTCAACGGTGATAAAGGCAGAAATATCTCAGGTGCCGACCTTTGATACTGGAAGGAGTGGACGGACGATCCAGCGGTCCATACCCATGACGCCGGTAGCTTCCAGGCCCGCACCCATTCCCCATCTTCTCACTGGTCTCATTCCAGCAATGCCAAGTTCTCCACTTCCCATGGTCAAGCGTATGATTGCAGTTTCAACCTGATCATCTGCGTGATGTCCAAAGGCGATGCAGTGCGCGTCCACACGGAGAAGAGCACTAAATAGTCGATTCTGCCTGGCGGCACGCGCAATTCGCTCAAGTGGTTCGCCCTGTTTCGGTTTGGGGGGAAACGGAGGACGTGACCAGGGGATTTTCACCAGACAAGATGGCACACCGAAGCGGCTTGCTATGCTTTCAGCATGTACAGCCATGCCGGTATTGGCGGGCTGAAGGTCATGGTTGACATGTATCGACCAGACCTCCCGAGGTAACCCAAGAGTCCCGCCTGCCTCCTTTACTAGGTTCGAGATCAAGTAAAGCAGACAAACTGAGTCCGGACCGGCAGAGTTCGCAACAGCTTCCTGTGTGGATGAGCATAGGTTTGGTTGATGTATAGCACGCACATACCCATGCATTCAGGCCATCCGCCAGGCGGCATGCATCTTTGGAAGAATTGCAGAAACTCTCCGCGTGCGATGGGGGCAATGCCAGCCATGCAACGGCGATTGAGCCTGCTAGGGTGAACAAATGTTAATAAATCAACGTGTTTGTGAAGAGCGGGTTGCGCGCGAGGACCGCCCGGCGCCGGCCGAGAGGATGCATATGAGCCGGCATGCTCTGCCACGTTGTGACTAGAAGTGGGCCGAACTCCGGCGGTCCCGAACGGGCTCGGGCTGAGGCGCGGCCGTGACGGCGTGACGGAGGCCGTTCGTGTGCCGTGGATACACCGCCGCTGTTCGTGAAATCAATCATCTGCCCCTTCTCGTATCGCATTTTTCCAGTACTTTTCTGACTTCTTTCGTTGCTCTGATTTCTTTGTTTCACTCGTCTCGTTTCATTATTCTCTTTCTTCGTAACAACCATGTCCTCTCAGCCAGGACAGTCTGTCTCTCCTCCGCCAGGCCCTGCATCCTCTGCAAATTCCGGTGTCCGTCGCCATCACACCATATCTGCTGCCTCTCGCGGCTCCCGTCCTACCTCTAAGGTCCAGGTCTCAGAGCAGGAGGAGGCTGAGCAAGAGGAGGTTTGGAGCCAGGATGAAATTGTCGATCAGGATTGGCGAGGCGGGATTGGCGCTGTCGGCGAGAAGGCTTCTCTTCATAGACAAGCATCTTTACCGACAAAGTACCATCGAGGTGAACATTGCCTTCCATCTCATCCGTTACATCTTTATTCACGTCTTTATAATAGCCTTTGGTCAACGCCAGGGTCAACCACCCAGGACTTTGAATAGCCTCACGGCAATCGCTGGCCATGATGGTGAAGAAGAGGAGTGGGAAAGGGATATGCGTGGTCTGCGCAACGAGGATGAGGTGTGTCATATAACATCTCTGGCATTTTGTGTATTCATTGTCTCCTAAAGCCCGGCCTCCCCTCGTCTGACCACGGTCATCAGAGCGTCGACTCTGCTGGAGCCTCTCCGCTTTCTCCTCATTTCAACACCGGTATACCGAACGTCCCTTCACCGCCCCCTGCCAACTCTGGCAGTGCTGGTGTACGTCGTCACCAAAGTCTCAACTATCCGAACGCAGGCGTGCGACAGCGCTTGAACACAGGTCTCAAGCGTGCGGGAACACTTCAAGCCCCTTCTCTCAAGGGCCATCCTCAGCAAGGCATCTATTCAGGCGCTCAAAGCCCTAGTCCGACCGGCGCTGAAGAAGAATACGAGTACGAGTATGAGAACGACAGCGTACGCGCGGAAGAAGATGCTGGCTATTTCCGTATGCCTGCGCAACAGGGTCAAGGCCAAGGCCAATACCCGACCAGCCCGATCGGAAGATCTTCTCCCTGGAGTACACCGGGAGCAGGCAACGACTGGAGAACGCAGATCGGCGGCAACAACAATTCGAATGTTGGGTCTGGTGCCGGCGGCGTTGATGACGTCTCGCGAGCTTTGTCGGCTCTGGAGATCAATCAGCAATATGGTGGTGGCAATGCTGGGAATAGTTACCAGCAGGGTCAGTCTGCTCATCCTCCGCGGTTCAATCCGCCTCACCCTCCTCCTGTTCAAGCTCCAGGTCTTCGTAATGGAGGAATCGCTGCTGCTGGCGGTTCTCGTAAGCTTCAGCTTGTGACCGATTTTGACCCTCAGATCGGGCAAGGGTCCATCCAAAGTGCGTCGGCATATGTGCCTCCTATTGGACATGGACTTCAGCAGAACCAGTCGCAACGTCAAAATGAACGAGAAGATCATCAGCAAACATATCCTCATAGGGATAGAGCATCAACCAATCCCTGGGAACAAAAGGAATGTTTATAAGAGAAAAAGTCTCGAATAATAACTTACACGATCTTCATCAGGGTAAGAACGGGAGTCCTGGCGTTCCGAACATGCCGTCCATCCCGACTCAATATCTGAACAATCAAGGCCAGGCTCCGAGACTAGGGACTACCCAGCCGTCCGGAAATTCTGGCGGACAGCCCCAGGGCGGTAGGGGCTCTGCCCAGGGATCCACTCAAGGGCCCCCAAGCGATTCTATCATTACTTCGCCAATCGATGTACCAACACTCATTGCGACGAAAGGATACAATCCTGTCGATTTCGATACTAGGCCACTTTTCGTCCGTTTTCATATTATTCCAGCTGATGACTCCAGTTGCTAACACGTTTTCTCGATGTCGCTAGGCCCGATACTTTGTTATCAAGTCATACACTGAGGATGATGTCCACAAATCCTTGAAATACGAAATTTGGAGTTCGACAGACCCTGGTAATAAGCGCCTCGATAAAGCTTTCAAGGAGACTGCCGGTCGAGGACCCATCTACTTATTCTTCAGTGTCAATGCGAGGTACGTACAGTAGCCTCGCAGCTTGCGAAGCTCGTCCATACTTAAACACGTTTGCAGTGGCCATTTCTGTGGCATGGCAGAAATGCTGACGCCAGTACGTTTCTACGTTCACGATCGTCTGTACCAGTAATGACGATCTATCCTCTTCAGGTGGACTACACGCGAAGCAGCACGGTCTGGGCATCAGACAAATGGAAGGGTGTCTTCAAGGTTCGCTGGATTTTCGTGCGAGATATCCCGAATGCAAGTCTTCGACATATCCGTCTTAAGTAAGATCGCTTCCTCGTCGAGTCTGCTGCGAACTGAAATGGGCATCAGCAATACACAAGAACGCAAGCCCGTCACAAACTCCCGCGATACACAGGAATTGCTTCCTGAGGCAGGACAGGAGATGCTGCGCATCTTTCACATTCACCCTGCTCGTACATCTCTCTTACAAGATTTCGCATTTTACGAGGCATGATTTAGTCCGACTGACTCTTCACTCTGATACTTATTCCCGACATTTTCTAGTTGCAAGCCATGCAGAAAGCTCAGGCGGTTATGCAATCGGGAACATCTTCTCCCGATCAAAATGCTGCCATACATTCGTCCGGAATGCAGTCTCCAGCACTTTCTCCTAGCGCTTCCCCTAACCAGCACCCCTTTGCCATGTCGAACCCTGCTGCTTTGGCATACGCCGCTCAACAAATGGGCTTAGCGCAGATGAACATCCCAGTCGGAATGGGGATGAACATGAACCCGATGTTGCAGATGCAGATGAACCTCGCTAGCATGGGAAACATGGGCGGCCCCTTCGCCAACCCGCATGCGATGCAAAGTGTTATGCGCAACCCCAGCCCAGGCCCAATGCCGGTCGGCCAGAATTTTATGGGGATGGGAGGAATGCCAGGCTTCTAAACAATCGTACAATGCTGTTCCCTCGTGGACGTGGAGGATTCTGGGACCCTTGTTGGGTCCGTGCGGACGATAGAATCGCGCCTTGAATGGCGTTAACAACGGTATGATATTGCGCTAACTCTGCATTATATGTTTTCTTCTTTTTGCCTCGTGTTGTCCGTCGACCCCCGACCCCCAACTGTATTAACACCATTTTGGTAGCACCGCTCCATTTATCCTTCTCCCATCGTTATTATCCGCTTTCCTCGCCGACCACAATCGTATGTTACCCATAATTGCAGCCGCTTGGATAGCACGCATCCCTCATCTACAGCATTATTTGTTTCCTTCATGACTTTACGACGCAGGACGGTACATGGACTGTGAACGGACGGTTGGACAATCGGAAGTTCCGTTTTGTTACAGTAGTTGTCCTGCCCTGTCGCATTCATACAATGTAGTTCTTGCCTATGCAAAGAGGAACCAATTTGACCTGTCATGTCATGACGCAGAGTATGATTGGCGGAGTTCAAGGTTGCCTCGTGCATCGATGCGATCAGCTTCATTCAGGTACATATGTGCTCGAAGTACGACAAGCCAGGGTGCGACAACTTTGAACGCATTCAACATCTTGCCACGCCACTCCGCACTGAAGACAAGTAGATGCGATACTGAGTGGCGTCTGCGCGGCCGTCTCCAGATACAGTATGTACCACGCACCATCGACATCGTCTACTCCCAGGCTGGGATACTACCAAATTGGTGGTTTTGGGTGTTCAGTCAATTCACTCGCCAGGCAGTGAGTAACAACACCTGCTGTTGGGATGGCAATGCTCATGGAGTTCCACATAGTCCGGGACAACACAGCTGGAAGACCTCTAAGGATTTAGCCCAGCTCGTTTTCGGTTTGGACGCAGCTTCCGGAACGAACGGCGTGGATCTCATCTTCGGTGAGTTTGGTGCCATGTATTAGATTGATACACACTCGTTCTCTGGGTGCTGATGTGTCGCTGGAAATTCTTGAAGGCGTGAAACCGTGTGGGGCGGCGTACCTACTCAAAATTTGCGACGAACGTCTCAGACACCAGTTTCCAGGGCGTATTTACGACGCGAGAAGCTTCATCTCTTTGTCGGATGTGCATTTCGCAGACGTTGGGGCTCTTCAAGCACGGCTGGAGCTCCTCGTGAACAAGAATCCAGGAAAGAGGAACCAGCGCCAGCGCGAGGAACCGAGGGATAGAAGTACGGCGAATAAGGGATTCACGACTCACGGAAAGGATAGCGTAGTGTCTCAGGATGGCAAGCTTCGTGCCTTCTTCGAATATCAGCGGTGCGTAGACGACCACTGATCAATGTCTTCGCATGTATAACAATCTCATTTCCCAGACTACTCGTGAGAACACTCCGGGGTAATATCGATAATGCATCCCAGCAACACTATGCCATTTTGCCTCCTACATGGTCTAAAAACATCAGAATAGCGTCATTCGCGTACACTCTTTGGAATTTCGATCATCGCAGCAAGCTGGCCCGAGGTGACGACCTCAAGATAGTCGATCTTGGATGGACGGAGTACTCTCAAGCTCAATCCCTCTCCGTTAATGCAACCATTCATATCAAGAATCAAGAGAATGCTGTCTTGAATAACAAAAATCCGGCGGTGAGCTCGAGTTTCGATTCTCGATTCGCATCGTTTCACAAAGACTGCTCGATAGGAATTTTTATATGGCAAGACTGAATTGATCCCAAGAAATGATGTGCAGGCTCGTCTTCGGAAATTACTGTTTCTCGACGATAGTCCCACACCACTTTTGTTGTTTGTGTCAAACACTGAAGAAACTAATCATGTTTTGCGGGTTCTAGGAGTGGACATTTCGTCGTGGCATTACGGTGTGGAACCGATCCTGGGATTGAAAAATCTTGAGGTAGGAGTGGACCTTCACGAGGGGCCTGACCGTGGGTTCAACATGGGGCGAAGGTCAGAGCGCTCGAGGTCACCTCGTCGTGGAGTGAAATCGGAACCGGAGGGTCTGTCGCGCCCCCGTTCACCCCCACGCCCCCTTGGAAGCCCACATCCGGTGTACGTCGTTGACGTCGCTGATCTGTACAGGCTCGCAATCGACGAGCCGGCGGTCAAAGACAACATCCGCACCATGGCAAGTCGACTCGGGGTCGAGACCGGCGACGGTATCCCTCTGCAGAGAGTGACGGCGGGATGGTGCGCGGGGAACGAGAGCCGGTGAGTTTGGGTATAACGGCGCATGGTTATCGCAAGTGCTGACGCGCCATGACAGGCTCTTGGGCTTCATCTGGTACAAATTGGCCATGGGCAATGCGATTGATGAGCAGAAGCGGGAATATAGGACCTTAGCTTCACGAGAAGAGGAGACACCAATTGTTTCTAATACTGCAGACGGTGTTGATTCCGATTCCGATGTGGATCCGAACGACGCACCTGTCGCTGCCGCCCCGCTACCATCAAAGTCAAAGGACCCGTACGAGGCCTTGGAAGACGAAGATGACGACTACTAAGGAACACAGAGAAATGTATACCAGGCGAACATAGTGTCTTCATCTAAGCCTGTATAGGCGCATAGTGTAGCGTTAGTGATACAAAAGTCCATTATAAGTAACATGAGTAGTCTCCCGTCCCGTCATCGCATCATTGCATCGTTGTGTCGTCAGAAGTCTGGTCGGGATAGCCTGACACATCCGGAGCAGGCTGTTCGTTAATCACCGCCCATACCGATGCTTTGAACTGTATAGCATACGTCTTGCTCAGTCAACAGACAAGGAAATAGTGTACATGGTGCGCACCAAAGTCAAGACCAGACCCATCTTCATTTCGAGTGATCTAAGGCGCTTGAGCAACGTTTCGTCTGGTGCCTCACTCAGCCGACGCGTTTCTGTAATCAGCTGCGAGGAGGTAGCATTTTGTGAGAGCGCGTCCTGTAGAGACCGATTACGACTCACATCTTTCACGTTCTGTGACAGTTTCGCGTATTCCCATAGCACTTCCGCTTCCAATTCAGTCAGGTTTGGATGTCCCTCGTAAGGATTTCGTTCAAAGACCGCGCTGCTTGACAGTGCAGCCATCGTGGTCAAGCTTGCACCAGATTTAACGCGCAAGGCTCGCGAGAACGCGTTCAAGCGTCTAACCTGTAAATCACGTGAAGGATGCATGGAGCGCTCGAGCATTATCGTCGAATCAGGCACATCTCTCTTCACGGTCCTCCATCCTCAGACTCGAGTCTCGAAGTGCACCCTGCCTCCTCGTGTTGATGAACATCTGCTCCGAGACAATAGACATCTGTCTTTGCGGCTCATGAGAACCGCTAGATGTAAAGTATCCCATCTCTTGGCCCATCCCTCCCTATCCAGGTTATGTGGGCGGCGGGTCGCAGCAAAGCGGCATCTCGTAAGTTATGTCGATGACCAAGAAGGTGATCCTGGGCTGCGGCGCGCACTCTGGTTCAACTAACAACCATTTTACTGCCTATCGGGATACGTAACCGGATGAGCGAACGACGACCAGATGGTCTCGCTCTGTTCATGCGCTGAAAGGCAGTTAGACCGTGTCAAGGTCGGCTTCTGTCATCCTTGGCAGATGTATAACATGAGGTAAGTTCTCTACAGTTACCATTCTCATGCAGCATTTATTACATATTTGGTCTGTGCAGATATCTATCTACTTGTGATGGTAGACGAGACGAGGGATGGCCGCCAAGCTTGGGGCGATGATGTCCCTCACCGGCTGCAGGGCTATAACCAAATGCATATTTTATTTCCATCTATCTGTCTGACCTATGATCAAGCCGCCACTCATTCCGTGCATGCAGGAGGGTGCAGATAACACTCAATATTTCGCATATCGTGCTCTGACCTTTGTAAACAGCATGACGCGAAAGCCTACTAGGGTCGACCCCTCTTTTACCTGTTTCGAAGGATACTGTGCCGGAGCGGGAACGGTCGCGTCTACATTTTCCGCGTCCACGGTCTGAATGACGCCTGTGTTCCAATTGTCGAATCCGAGAGTCCACACCGACGCGGCATATTCCTCGTGTGGGTATGCAGTATAGTGCGGGGTATGCAGAGGCCGGCTTCCCGCAGGCCAGAGGCACTCACTGCTTGGAGGCACAACGAATTCTGAAGGCTAAAGTCGCACACAAGCCGAGCCAAGGGCCCTGCGGCGCTGCATTCTATCCATCACAGCCCGTCGGGGCACGCACATAGCCGAGCATTGCTTTGTCTAATTGTTGTCGTGCCTATGTGTGGTGCATCGACGAAGTAGCACGCGGTCAGCAAGCAGCATGACACGGAGACTATTTACCCTGTACGCTCCATTCGCACGTCTTTCAGGGTCCAGGATGCCTATTCTCCTTTCTCTTTCAGCGCTACGGATGGTCTCCTCGTCGGTCTGGAAAGCCGTATCCGCCAGCGTTCCTTGACGTTTTCCCTCCGATGACCTTGCTCTGGGAGGATCATGTACGCGTCGCGAAATATCTGCCGCATGTGCAGGGGCCTGTCAGGTCAGTTATGATCGCTCCGTTGGCATATTCGGGATACGAATCAGTTTCTTTCATAGAGAGAAGCGCAACCTCGCGTTTCTGCGGCGTCGAATGGGCTCATAGCTCCAGTCCGAATATAGGTATTAAGGAGACCGCTTTTGTTCTTCGACGGTCAAGTGTTGGGCTGCTTGAAGAGCTGATATCGGAACATCCTTCACTTCAAGCAGGAAAGAACTTTTCACCCTCAAGCTGTTCCTATCAACCGGCAATTACGTTATTTGGTCATGGCTTTTCTATCACTTGTGCGCGAGGTGGGATACCGCCGGGAACGTCTATCATGCTGAAAGAAGCGTACGTGCTCAGACCTCTTCGGCTAGATCACGGCTGGCGGTCAGCTTCAGCCATCCAATGGGGGCGGGACTGAGTGAAGCACGTCTTGAGGAAAACTCGAACTTGTACAAGGACGGTCACTACGTGAGTACACGTTGTCTTGCTTAACATACACGAGGCATAGACATCTGCGCCCATAGCTTACTTCGTTTGCGCAGATCAGCTTTCGCCAGCGTCCCGGGACCCATCGCACCGACATTATGCTCAAAGTGTCTCCTCGTCTCACAAGCTAAAGATAATCAAGGCCTCGTTGTGTTATAGTTGACCGAAAGATGTCGTCTTTTTGTCATAAAATAGTGAGTGGCATGCCGTACACGAGCTAATACTTAGACTTGCTCCCGGGTAAACTATCCTGGCATTGTACCCGCTGCAGATACTGTATTTGTTGTTACCTGTGGGTCCTCTATACCGGTCCGAAGGAGGAGGGGTCATACCGTTGGAGGAGGAATAAGTCAGATGTCGGAAGCATCCATGCCTGAAGCAGGCAACTCGATCTCCAAACGCGTCGAGTAACTGGTCTGGGACACCTTCTGGGACTAGTCAAAGAAAACGTTAGAGCAAGGATACGATCGTGGGGCGGTGAATCAGGGGTGTGCCCGTGATCGTATGAGCCGTGGATGCGAGATTCGGAGGTGATTCATCTCATAGTCGATCGCACGGTGACTGGGAGGGATGACGGGTCGTCTGTGCGACAGGGATATTGGGCAGTGTCAAGACGTATGTCTGCGCTACGTCTGGAATAGATGGGATGGTGATGGTGATGGAGGGCAGCAAGGGAGGAAGGATTTACCACGAGGCTCTCAAACAACGAGGCGAGCAGAGAACAATAGAGGACGCCCAAAAAGGAGCGAGCGCGGCAACGAGCACGGGGCAATTTACTCCTGCTGCCGGCCAGCCAAGCGGAATGCGAACTCTGGATTAGAATCTGCGTTGGATAAACATGGATTTGAAAATAGGGATTACAGGCGAGGGCACGCACCAGTTGCGCACGAGATGAGGGTCTCACGAGACGAGCCATGCCCTCCAAGCGCTGTGGCAGCGAGGGAGCCGCGCGATATTCAAGCAGCTCGGTTATCCCATCTGTTTCCTTGTCGCCCGTTGTTACGAGCTCTCTGTTCTGCCCACGGTTGCTTCCATCTAACATATTCCATCGCGTCCTTGTACTAATCCCCATCTCCTATAAATCACACCGTACGGATTCGTGTGCAGGTCATTCCTCTCACTTACCGCCCTGCACCTGATCTTTTGACCCCGCTCACTTTTCGCTCACCTCCTTGCTTTCTTCCAGGATCCAATTGTTTTTCGTCATTCCTCTGCTCCGGATCCGGCCTTCCATTTCGAGGATCGCCGCAGCGACATTCACTGACGCTCTAATCGCCCTACCATTCCTTCCCGGAAAACAAAAAGACACAGTCTGTGACCATGATGTCCTCAAAGCGCCAGGATAATTGTCTATTCGGTTCTCCCCCTCCTATAAGGCTCCCGGGTGATCTGCCTTTGCGCGACGAGAGCTCCCAGACCTTGGGGCGTTCCCTCTCCGGCTCCGTTAACGCCACTAACGTCCAAGTTCCCGCCCGCGTTCGAGCGTCACGCCGTGCAATGCAGTTCTTTGTACCCCGTCCTTTTCCTCCTCCTGCTTTGGCCAACGTCCCGGTCGAATATATTATTGACCAGCTGCATACGCTTGCTCCTCATTACTGGAGCAAACCAGAGACGGCGGATTGTACTATAAGTGCGTGTCATGTCCGGAACGAGATATAATGCATTCTGACATGCCCCTCAGTTGTGCCTCTGGATGGACTCCTTCGCAAGACCGGGCAGGCCTCTCGGTCGTCGGTGCCTTATGTGCCCGCGTTTCCTGTGCCCATGTCCAAGAACGATCAGTTCGGACGAATGGCAGAGCCCACACTTCGCCCTGCACCTCGCATGGTCATGAAAGTGAGTGTCCGGTCCTGTCATACATTCTTCTGGTGTCTCATACAGTCGAACAGGTGCACCTGGATTACCTGTCTGCGCACTCTACCCTCCTTCGGGGCCTCTTCAGTGGGGTGTCTCCATTGGAGTTAATCGACTCAAACTCTTCTTCACTGCATTCTACCCCTAGAGGATCTTCGTATCATCTCCCTCTGCGCTCCGAGTCGCCCTCGCCGTCTCCGCTTCCATCTGCGGCTCGTGGCTTGCCCATAGCCCCTCTCTATCCTCGTCTTCTGCCGTCGTCGCCTTCACATCCCACGGTGTACCTGCCCGTCCCGGACCCCTCCTCGTTCCGGCTTCTCGTCCATTACATGTATTTTGGTGCGACGACCTACATCGAGGACGCCCTAGACACCGGCGCGGTGACTTGGGAAGGCCTAGCGCGCAACGTTGAGTTCTTGGGTATGGACACAGACATCAAGCTGTGTCTCGGCCGCTGGTACAGCCGCTGGCAGAGAGGTCGGGGAGAGCGCAGCTACCACGCTGAGGACTTCGACGACGATTACACCGACAGCGAAGACGATAGTTTCTTCGAGAGTGACGACGACGAGCTCGAGGAGTCGTCTGTGACCAGCGCATCGGCAGATGAGGAGGACCAGATGGACATAGACGAATGCTTCAAGCATGTCAAGATCGATGCTCCGATGAACAGAGGACGTCAGCGCACGCCGCGTCGCTTGGGACATGCGATCTCGGATCCTGGACCCATTCGTGGGGGCATGCCGCGAAGAATGCCGCATGTCTCCCAATCGTCGTCTCCATCTTCTAGAGGAATGAGCGAGTAGTGGTAATGACGGCCGTGTCCTGCAGGAGGGACTCGACAAATGATTACGTCTGGCCTACCGTGGTCCGCCCTTGCGTTCGACCTATCCTTATTGTAATTACACCATTGCCAGGCGCATTGACACTTTCGTGAGTACCGAGAAGCGTTCTTACCTTTGCTTTATACTTATCTATCATCCATAGGACTTCTACACAATGTATTCTGTTGCCCATTATTTCGTATTCCTCAGGCAACGACCACTACAGGGCTCACGCAGAGCCATCCGGAGCTCCAAGCCTAGAGCGCCACACTCGCTACCACACATTTCCTATTCGCATTGTACTCGCTTAATCCTGTGGGCGTCGCCCCACTACCCGCCTTCGATGTATTGTACGTTGTACTGCTACAGACCGAACGCAACCCTGTACATTGGCTATCGTTCGCGCCCGTGTTCTCGCTCGGCTGGACTGTAGTTACGATAATCGCTACCTGTGTCACTACTTGTACACCGTTGCTCTAGTACTCAGCAACAAAATTCAAACCTGGGTATCCTGAGGGCTGTTCGCGCGCAGGCTAGCGTCTGTCACAGTATGCACGACTGACAACATAAAACTTCACTATCAGCGCGTCAACTCGCCTCGCACTCGACGTCCTGGTTCCATGTTTGCGACTCCGTGCAGGCCGGAATGCTAAGGCCTTCTCCATTCCAAGGGCGGTGAAACTCCCCTTGGAACGATCGCCACTGCTGATCTGGTGGGGGCAGACCTCGTCACCGCTTGGGTCCATGTGAATCATGAACTTCGAGATTGCTTCGAGAGCTCTAAACCGTGCCCATAATAGTGATGTGGTCATCAGAGCAAGGATCGAGAAAGAGGAATCGTGCCCCGTCGACGCGCTCCCGCAGTACTAGCAAGCGCACTTGGCGCGCCACGCGCCGATTGGGGCCTTTTGTCTTCGCGATCGCGGAGGATCGCAGGGCTCCCAAATCCTTTTGGCTCTCGGTAGAGATGTTTTAAGCTGAAACGTGGTTGTTAACCTCAGGGGCTGGTTCGCGAAACCTCCTCGTGCGCTGCAAGACAAAAGAAAGGGAGGAGGTTGAACGTAATGCCTCTTTCGCAACATCCCGTGCGCTATCTGAACGCTCCCAAGATCCTGGGAAACCAGTGCAGCCGTAGTACGGGCGCGATCTGCACTATGGACCAGTCCTTCAGGAACGACGTGTCTTCAGATTGCTGCACAACAGAGAGAGCACCCTAGTGCAGAGAAAAACTATTCAAGAGGCAGAATCAAAGGTATTTGCATACGTCTAGACTCAGACGGATATCGTCCCAGCATCGCTTAGGCGATTGAGTCCGATCTATATATCTCGGGCGAGTCGACGGGACAGGAAGCCTTGCAGAGTCCGAAACGCTGAATTGCGAGCTCGCTGGACTGTATTCCATAGGTGTCGGGGCTGTGATCCGTGTTGGCACAATAGACACAGAGATCGAACGATGTCGTCGATGATAGCTTGTACTATGGGGGTATATAAACTGGATAGCCCAGCAGGCACCTCAATGGTGCTTTTACGGTCAGGTATGAGTACATCGTCTAATTGTCTTCACGGTGAGGTCTCTGCTTCTGGAGGACGAACTGCATCGGGTGATTTGCTCTCCGGGAGCGAAGTCTTCCTGCGATTCTCCTTGTCCTTCGTAACTGCGGCACCGTTTGCCACTGCTCCTGACGCCCTCGGTGATGCGGTGCTCGCGAGCGATGTTGGTATTCGCCGCCTCTCCCCTCGTCGCGATCGCTCTCTCGGGACATCTGTGGGAACAGTTTCCACAGCCAGCTGTGCCGTGTTCACTACAGACAATTTCCGGGTCCGCTCTGATGGGGAGGGCGGAGGGGGTGATTCCAGCTCATGGGGAGACGAGGCTGAGGCCGGTGGGGTCGACGCTCCTGCTTGCGCCTGGTCGGCTCGTACAGGCATCGCGCTCCTTGGGTGCGCCTCTCGTTTAGTATTCGTGCGCTCACGCCCACTTCTGACAACTGACGGTCCCGGGGGTGGGACGTGATTTCCGCTCTGGGCCAGCTGAACGGGGTTGTTATTGAGAACATTTGCACGTCCTTTACGCCGCTGGACTAGCTGCTGGCGTTGTTGTTCGGTACCGTGCGTCTTTCGCTTCCAGAGATGCTCCATCCGCCGTTGCTCTTGATGCTCGACATAGATCGCAGCGCGGACTCGCGCCTGCTTCCTGTATGACGCGTGTTTTTGTTTTCGTTCCTTGAAGGCAAGGTGCTCCTCCATCTCGGCATTGATACCCACTATCTGTATTTGATCTTCATCTGGTTGAAGCTCTTCGAGTCTCGTGCGTTTTGCGGGCCTTGGCGCACACGGGACATCTTCTACCGCTCTCTTCGCCAGCGACCTGTGTTTGAACCGATCATCCCATTGGAAATGTCGTGCAGGTTCTTTACGCGAGAGGAAAGGGAGCTTGCATTGGGGCGGGAAGGACTGTGCTTGCCACCCCATCGTCATGTCTGGTTCTTCTCTAGGTACGTAGGGAGCCTTCGAAGACAACCAAAATCAATACTTGCAAAGTTGGGTACTGAAAAGATGAAACTCACTATACACTTCCTATCTGAGAGGAGGTTCCAGGGAAAGAAGAGCATGAACGGATGTTGCCTTATCTGCTGGTTCTTCCAATCCAACTGTGTCGACGTCCCTTGCGTCGCCCTAGTCTTTTCGTTGGCTGAGGATGGTTCAGCTATCTTCGTCATGCCGTATCGCTCTCCAGGAACCTTTTTCAACATCCTATCCACTAGGTCCTTCAAGTTCGAATCGACTTCGATATCACGTGGCCAAGTGTAGGAAACTTCTGTAATGCGCATCTTCAGCTCGTCATCGCCAGCCTTCGTATCCAGCCGAGGTTCTCCCCGACGACGACAATGAGGAAAAGTCTGTCCAAACATCATAAGAACAAGACAGCGTCAACAGCATGCAATGACTTGCCAGTCTTCCCGTCGCCATTTCGTACAAGATACATGCGAGGCCCCACCAGTCGATGTGTCTTCTGTTCTCCTTATCAATTGGGAGATCGATAATGAACTCCGGCGGAATGAATTGCATCGTGCCAATTCTCCTCCATTGAGCGTCATCTATGTCGTGTCTACGAGCCATGCCTAAGTCCCCGAGCATGAGGTACCCGTCTGCACCCATGAACAGATTGTCCGCCTTGACGTCACCATGAACCAGTCCCTGCTTGTGTATGAATTCCACAGCAAGGATAATGTTGCCGCAGAAGAATTGGCACTGCGAGGTGGGGAGAGGCGCGTTTCGCGTGATATAACCCGACAGTGTGCCCATCAGGCCAACTTCTGTGAGCAGATAGAGGTTCTTCGTATCAGAGTATATGTCGTATAGATTGGCGATGAAAGGGGACCAAGGAAGGGAGGCAAGGTGACGCAGCTCGGTGTTCTTGTAATTCTCTTGTGGGTGAAGATCGAACGAGTTATTTATCGCAGGCTATGAAATCGCTGTCAGTTACGACAATAGGTATCACAACAAACCGTGTATACCTTTCCGTACTCACGCACGGCGCGTTTATTGAATGCTTTGAGTGCCATTTGCGCGTATTCATCGACAAATCCTGGTTGGACTCTCGTCTTTGTCCTCACAGCAGCAACGAAGCCATACCCTCCCGACCCTGCCGCTGTAATTCAGCCATGGACACGACAGAACGACCACAATGCACGTACCCAACGTTCTGACAACTTCGTAGTCGCGAAGCTGTGGTCTTTGAGGTCGTGGGTCTTCATTAAGTTTCATGAATCTTCCCTGAGGCTTGCTTAGTGCAATCATGCCATCACGTATCTTGATCGTCTTGGGCTGTAACCAATTAAACCAATATTCAAGACGTGCATTTGAGGCCACAGAAGTGCATACACACCGGATATCTTTCCGCCACCTTTGAGTATCTATATTGCCTGTGACCTTCTATGTACTGAGGATTGGAGGGCCCAATTTGCGGTTGAGGGTCAGGAACTGCCGTTATTAAGATCGACGCGTCTGGCAGTGAGTCCATGATGAGTGTGAGCAGTTCAACTTTGGTCAAACTATGGCGGATATGTGTAGTGCGAGAAAGTAGGGTAAATTAGTCAGGGTGATAGGATGGTGATGGTTGAAAGCAGAGGTAGGGCAGGCAGAGAGTAGCACCTTTTTAGGGACAAGTTTGGTGTGGCCACAGCGCCAGTGTGGTTTCTGTGCCACGACGACGACGTTCCATTGTTCTACATTCGGGTCCACGCAACGCGTAGATTTCGCGTTGTATTTCCAAAATTAATTGTTCTATAACATGCGAGGCTGTGAGGTTTGCGACGGGACGTGGTAAGGGGTAGGAGGAGGAGGAGGCACTCTGTGTAGCAGTGCACTGTGCACTGGGTCGCGTTTTGTAGACGCCCAATTATCCTTTGCGACTTAAATGCAACTGATCATGATCGTCGACGCCGTTTACCCGACACCAACCGTAGCACTGACTGACATGCATTCGAAACACAGAACGAAATAAACAACAATATCACGAGAAAATGAAAAGAAATCGACTCAGCCTGGCTAACTCTGTACGTGGTACAGATGTCACGTTTATCGGGTAGCCCATTGACCGCTTCGTACCACTCTTAGGCACATTGTGAGAGAGTGTTTTCCAAGACTAAAGAGAGGTTGCAAAAAATCCAGTACAAGTTCAAGAATTGTACCTTTAGATTCCGATTTCTACAAGGACCAGAGTTGGACGATAAAGAGGCCGGGGCGGCGGCAGACATCATGGATGCGAACGTCAGACGATTGTAAGCTGTCATTCATGGAGATATGTTAGCGATTATGCATTACAGTCTTCAGCTTGGAGGGCTCGTCAATGGGATGGAATCGCGAGGAGAAAATAGCAGAACTTAGAAATCCCTCCAGTCGTGTCGTCCTCATCCATCGTGCGACTAACGGCCAAGCAGGAAACGGAGAAGACATAGCCGCTTTTCTATGCCTACGATTTGAGCTGGAAGATTTGGAAGATCTCGAATCACCACCTGTGTTATACTGGTATGTTGCTGACTCTTAATGCTCACTGGTTACTAGAGGTCTCTCTATAGCTATGAGATACACGTCACTAAATCATATCGCCGATTTGGACTCGGACGTTTTCTCGTTGAAGAAATGATACGCATCGCAAAAGAATGGAATATGGAGAAAGTCATGTTGACGGTCATGAGATGTATGTCTTCGAATCTAGACATGTCTTGCATTCGATAGTATATTGACTGATCTTTTCGTACTTCAGCCAATACCGAAGCTCTTCTCTTTTACGAAGCAATGAAGTACGTTGTTGCCTCCCTCCAGCGATCGGATACGCCCATATGATAATTCTAGATTCGAAATTGACGAAGCGTCACCTGGCGATACAGATTACAAGATACTGTCTCTTGCGACAAACTGATCAACTTCAATTGGCCATTCATCATTCCATTCGCATTTCCAATATACCTTTTAGCGAGTAAGGCTGTCTATTGGTTTAAGTGTGAGCAGAGCGTTTTATTCTCACAGTGCGCAAACATGTGGATCTTATAGGCTCATCTTGTAGAATAGGCAGCAGGAAAGACGTTCTCCCTGTTTCTCACTATGTAAACATCCAGGCTTAGTTAGCTTGCCATGACGTTGGACAACTCATGCGTGAATACAAGTTGATGCAGTTTCCATCCGAGAAACACGCGATTGGATGACCAAATCAAAAACGCCGATGCAATGTGTCCAATCTAGCTCAGCAGTCGTTATACACGTTCCCATGATTCGCACGGAAGATAGGTGCGTGTGACCTTTCTCAATTCAATCCTCTTCTCATACGACTGAATCTTCCGCATCATGGCAGTCAAAATCCTGCACTATTTACAGATAGTCATGATGGTCGATGCCTGGTCTGAGCAACCTTGCCGAGGGCGTCCGTGTGGAAGGCAATTATCACACTATGAAGAATATCTTCATTCATTCGGTGGCTGGGGTGTGACCGTTGGACCCGTAAAGAATCAGGCTTGAGCTGACCGGTCATCGCCGTAGATTGTCACGGAACATGGTCCACCAGTGTTGTCGTTGGCGTGAAGTGCGTCCAGTTCCTCATTTCTACAGACGTTGCCGTACGGCCTATTTTGACATCGCTCGATCCCACCATACCTGATAGCGCACCCAAAAGGAAGGCCTAACACCGGAGGACCACCGCTCTTATCATGATACAAAATAGCGCCGGAATGGAATCCTTACAGCGACTATTAAATACTCGGACCAGTCGTATGCCCTCAACTCTCGATCTCCTCATCTCGTCCATTCAAATAGCTCGTCAGTAGCTGTAGCAGACGCTGTCTAGGGTCTGACTCTTATCATCTGCTATAGGAACTACTTGTGATGGCGTCGATTCCAGGCGGACTTCTCGAGGACCTAGATGACGACAAGGTCAAGGTGCGCGAGGATTCCTGTAGTATCTTTAGGCTTCATTACAATAAGTCAACACAGGATCAAACCGCTGTAGTACAGGACTCAACCCCTGATAGGAAGGAATCGATCCCGAACAATGTGAGATGTTTTGCACACCATATAAGACCATGAGGCTGACTACCGTGATCAA
The DNA here is from genome assembly GCA_011032875.1 of Phlebia tremellosa. Lineage (NCBI taxonomy): Eukaryota > Fungi > Basidiomycota > Agaricomycetes > Polyporales > Meruliaceae > Phlebia > Phlebia tremellosa. The sequence continues at coordinate 45,465 of JAAIFI010000024.1, forward strand.
GAGCGATGAACCATGGAAGACGGCGCTCGAAATAGGGAAGGAATACGATAGGGAGCTAGTCGATGGCTGGAAGGACGAATTGAACAATCTTCTGATCTTCGTCAGTAACATATTCATACCGTTTTGAGCAAGACTCTGATAATTGCGCAGGCCGGTCTGTTCTCTGCCGTAGTCACAGCGTTCGTTGTGGCATCCTATCCCCAATTGCCAGCCTCGGAAAGCACCGATGATGCCACAGTCAGATTGTTGACTCAGATCTCCATGCAGCTAGCTTCGTTCCAGGTCACCCCTACTTTCGTTAATTCCAGCGCCGGCACTAGTACTCCCCCCGCTGCCCACCACGACCACAACACCGTCACCGTGAACAACCTGTTTTTTCTCAGTCTCACACTGAGCTTGATTTCAGCCTTCTTTGCGATCGCGGTTCAGCAATGGCTTCGTCAGGTCACTATAATTCCTCGTCATCTATCCACCCAGGATGCCGCTCGACTGCGACAATGGCGATATGACGGCCTTATGACATGGCAGGTTCCCAGCATCATCGCGTTCCTCCCCCTGCTCATCCAGATCGCCGTGGTCCTGTTCTTAACGGGCATACTGGTTCTTCTGGAACCACTGGACCACGATGTGGCATCGGCATTTGCTGCCGTTGCCGGGACAGCGCTGCTCCTATTCATCTTTACTGCCCTCCTACCGCTGGTCATAGTCCATTGCCCTTACAAGTCACCATTCATCCCGACGACACTTGCAGTCCTGCAATGGTTTGCTTTCCCTGCAGTCGTGGCTGTCCTCTTGGTGCCAACTATACTATTTTTGGCATTTGCCTTGCTCCTGCTTGGCTTACTAACGGTCACTTGCTTCAACGCTACGGTGGAAAGTTGGTGTGACAGCATGGTCGATCTATTCGATACTCCATTCGACAAGCTCGGGGAGTTCCTCTTCACCTTGATCAATCCTCAGACGGTTGGGTTGCAAAACTTCTGGACGAGACGAGAGACGGATGCGCTCACTGGCGATTCGGATGGTCCGGACTTGCCAGTGCTGTCTTCAGCGATCGCCGCTGCATCCGGTACTCGCGCGGCGAAACTGCGTAAAGCTGTCGAAACGCTATCCTTCCAACACAGAAGCCTATGCGTGCTTCTTGCCGTGGCGATCGCTGTTGGATTCCATTCCCCAGGCAGCGACTTAGTGGAGGATTCAGAGGAGCGTCACAAACTTTGTCGCCTCATTACACGAGCATCACGCGCCAAGCACACGCTACTTCATGACGATCACGCCAACCTCATGATGGAAGTGCTACCTAATGATTGGTCCAACATCGATGAGGACCAAGTCACGTTGCTAATCTTACTACTCCTCCACCTCGCCACCTTCGTCAACCGCAAGCCATCTCCTCTTCTGCTCCGTGCTGCCATCACCGCAAGACAAAACCAGGATATCAATACGGTGCAGCTCTCCTTCGAGAGACGCGCCCCGACACTTCTAATTTGCTTACACGCGGGGAATGAGGACTGTGCGAAAGAACGTAAGCACTCAACGCTGACACATTTGGTATGCCTACTGATGCCATTCTACGGCAATGTTAGTAACAGATGCGGACGTGAAGGATATGTTATCTTCGGCTGAAGAGATCTTGGACACCAGCGGCGAATTTTTGAGTCAACAGAAGGAGACCCGAGACAAACATGTTCACGGTGCCGTGGAATTCATCCTCGCTTCTACAGCGGCTGCTTTGATGTCTTTTGCAAGACAAAAGGGATCAAACATCCTCCGTACGGACGACACCGATGTCCGCCCCTTGTTATCATCATTTGATCGATTCGTAAACGACCAGAAGGACGCGATACTCCTCACGATTAAACGGTTCAGAAGAAAGCGCGAAAAGAGCCTACTCATCGTCACGCCAACAGCTATCAAGATGATATGCGAGTCTCTTGCTTCGCTGGCGAAGAAGCAGTACCTCCCACTGGATGGAAATTGTCCTTCTACGACTCTAGTTAGCCGCCTCTACGCAATTTGCGAAAGGCAAAGAGAGGATGAATACGAACAAGCTCGGGACTTCCTGGATGAGTACAAGAAATCGCCCTCCGGGCCAAATCCCGGTGAATCCAGTGGCGAGCCGGCGCCAGGCTCAGAGCAGCCAGTACCAACCAAGGACACCTCCTCAGACGAGGACGAGAAACCCGCACTCGATTCTGCCGATGGCAAAGATGCTACTGAGGGCATGCCAGAGTTGACTCTAGCGGGTGGTAGCGGGAGGGAGGCTGGTGAGAAGGATCTGTTGAATTGAGGTTGAGTGGGTCTCTTCGTGTCAACGAGCGCAACAACTTGTAGGGCTCGTTTACGTCTCGGTCTGTCCCATGTTTCATCATAGTCTACCCACGAGATCCTCTTTTTCCGACTACTACCCTGCAATCTATAACGTATCTCATAAATCACGACTTTTCATCACTTTCAGGTTATCTGATTCCACGCCGTCGTCGAAATTTGCAAATGTCTCTTTATTTTAGAGTCTCATAGGAGATCAATCCCGCTACGCTCATGTGCTTCGGTGAGCAGACTTTGTATCGTCGGGTTTACCGTCGTCACGGAGCGTCTCTTTGAAACTCATTGTTCAAGGTGGTGTTTGTCGGCGGAGGCACACTGGCTACTGGTCCCTGCTAATGATTATGACGCAGGTCTCTTGATGCATTCCATTTATCATCTATTCACAAGGTCCTACAGTGTATCTGAAGACCCGACGTGGCGCAGGGTTCGTGAATATTCAGGTTGCACACACTGCGTCCTGACTGTGACCAAGAGCGATGTAAGTTATTATCGAAGTATAGAAAAACTCAGACAAGACGCTGACCGATAGGTAGAAGCACGGAGTTTCCGTTCGTCTATGATACTGCTCATCATGTTGTACTTGTAAACTAAAGACCTTGACAGATAGAGTTCGTCCGAGTCGCAGATCCTTACAAGTCAACAGAAGGTCGCAAGGACGCCGCTGTGCTAAAATTGCTACCGATGTGAGTATCCCACGATCGCTGGCTCCGCCTGTCGAAATCGTTGCTTAGATTGCTCTTATCCCCTCTAGCCGTCCTTGTTGTGAATGTGTATGGCCTGAGGTTCCGTGGTCACAATCTCAGCCCAATATCCGAGTCAGAATTCTCCATCGTCGTAAGACAGCGGTAGCCACGCTATATTCGGAATGGACATTGCTGACATATGGCGCCGCTGAAGGATCCTTCGAACACTGTTTACGGCGGTAGGCCATTCGTGGCCGTATGATGTTGACAGCTGATTGCGTGCCGCTTCTCTTGGTACGCTACGCTGGTAGGTCTTCTCATCACGTAGATGATACTGATCTATATGAATCCCGATTGCGGCTCAGGGATGATTCTTATTGTCATTTTTTGAAGAAATCTGCTGTGTTTACTGCAGGCGAACCGTTTGAGGACATAGCAGTTTGCGTGATCCTACACTTGTTGATGGCAGATGCACAGTTACCTCGCAGCAAGCTATCTGCGCGAGACGCAAAGCTAAACCGATTAGCCTGTGCGCCACTGTAGGAAATCTATATCTGTAAAAACATAAATTCGGCGTTACGCTTGCACGACAGTGAGAAGAAGCGAAGCAAGCGGTCCACGCCGTCTTCAACCAATGCGCTGCTCCTTTGACCGTGTGGGAGAGCGACAAAGCGCTAGCTGAGTATTACTAAGGATAGCCGAAGGAGAGCTCAAGGTAAACGAAGGTATTTCGGGTAGAGTAGTATTACTATGCCCGAAGGCCCCCTGGTGTTCAGGCCACACTCTTTCTCTAGCTAGACCTCATAGTGGCGGTACCATACGTATGCTGTAAGTCCCCAGTGCTTCAACATATTGCCACATTGCATTTCTCTTTGTGACCCACATCAAGGTCACAGCTCCATCGTTCACCACCAGACATTATCTGGAGTCGAAAGTCTCCATGTACCATGATATGCCTGATCACTAATAAGCACCATTCTTGATCTAGATAACCCGCAGAGGCGTAATTGGTGCGAAGTTGCACCACATGATCTTGTTATCAACATATGGGCGCACCAAGTTCAAACACCTGTAGGAGCACCGCACAGCCGCCAATAGATTTGGATAGAGAGCACTGAAATCGCACCATTAGTACAGTTCATTGTGCGTGTAATGATTTGTGCTCAGGCTCCCAGCAATGTTGACCGAAGGTCCTTATTAGTCGTGAAAGTCGTATTCATAAATGCCAACATCGAGTCAAGAACACCATTTCTATGCGCTCACCTTACATCTAAGAGCTATAACTATCCGATGATTGGACGACTCAAATCGAGCATCCCTGTAGCTATGATGTATACCGCTGTCAAAGGCGCTCCACGTCGGAATCTGTACAGCGCAGTAAACTGACCTTCTATTGAGGGTCCAAACGTTATCAGCGCGCTGCACTGACAGTCGGAGGGCAAGTCCAGCAGATTGTCCGATGGTCATTTTCGCGCCAGTCAGGCCAATGGTGCGATGCTTCACTGGTCTTTTGATATCCAAGGCGCTGACAGACGGTGTTTTTAAGGGTCAAGGGATGCTAAGCATCCTACCGACTGTTGTCTCAATGGCCTCTACTCCCTTCTCTTGGAAGAACACGCCCCTCTCGGACAATTTGTCCGTCCCAGGATACGAGTTCGCCGTGGGACGAGAGAGGATATGGCACCGCGCTCTATGGGCCATGGAACCAACATGCGCTCTTTGCACGTACTTGCAACCAGGCTTCCTCGACATCGTCTGCTCTTGTCAGATCTCCACACTGTCTGCTATACGGCCTCTCTCTGTTTTCCATATCAAGGACGCCGTACGCGCCCTCCGGTTCCGACACCCTACTGTCGCGTCTAGATTGGCATGGCCTAACGTTACACATCTGGGGCCTTCTCCTGATCCATATTCTGCGCGGCTAGTTTATGAAGCGGTTGGAGACGCGGAAGTTGAGAAGTGGGTAGACGAGGTTGTCGTCGATCGAACTGCGGTTTCGGACCAAGTAGATGGAACGCTCAAGAGCACGGTGGATATTGTTTTGCGCGAAGTGGGCCAGGAGTCCAGCTCGCCGCATACAACATTATTCAATGTCTATTTCGTAGCCGGTTCGGGCTCGGATGCCGCGCTCGTTATTCGCGGTGCCCATGCGCTGTTCGATGCCATTGGGCTCTTGAAGTGCATGGATCGATTGGTTGCGGAGATATCTCGATCTTTGAGCGCCGAAAACTCAATCTCTCAAACGCTATCGTGGGGCGACGAGGTCAGCAGGCTGGTGGGTTCGGCCGTGGATTACATGAAAGTTCCATGGTCCCCGGAGGAGGATATCCAGGACGGAGTCAGACTACAAAATGTGAAGCGCATACTAGAGGAAATCAAGGTGCGAATCCGGGTTTAGTTATTCGAATAGAACTTGACGGTTAAGTTAGGGCATACCTGGTCTACCTATTCTCAACCCTCGTGCACAAACAAGCACCACCACCATTTTTTCACGCTCTTTGTCCAAGCATACCTTGGACAACATCCTAGCGACAGCTCGCAGCCATGGCTGCACCTTCTTCCCAGTGGTATTTGCTGCCCTGGTTCTTGCAATGCTGCGCGTCAACCCTCCTGCAGTGACCGAAGGTCTCTCCGTCCCTTCTCTTGCTAACGCAGTGAACCTTCGTTACAAGGGTCTTCTGACGGATCGGGATGATGAGGTGCTGAGTGCGTTAGGTTATAACGTCATGGTGGCGAGAGATATAGGCAGATTTGTTCGTTCGTCACCGTCTGGCAGTACGGACGATGTTTGGATTGTCGCTAGGGAGGTCCGCGCACAGCTGCAGGCTCAACAGGAACAACAAGTCAGAGTTGGCTCCTGGGCACACGGGTTCATTTCAGGTGTCATTGCTATGTCCAGGGGGGAAGCGAACAACGCAGACGAGCAGTAAGTCAAGCAAGCTCTAGGACATGAACTGCTGCCAAACTTACATTTGCAATAGGAAATTTTCCGAGTCTGTGGCTCCCGGTATGACTTCTTTAGGAGTCATCGACAAGTACCTCGCGATATCGCATGATATATCAAGCGGCGGCGTGCTGAACGTCTCAAATCCTATCGTGTCCGTCTGCATATCGCATATTTCCCCTCTCCTTGGACCTATGGTGGGACTTCATTCTTTCACTTGGCACGGCACATCGCACATGTGCTTTAGCTTCCCTGAAGCATTCATGGGCTCACTGCAGGATCAGAGGGAGTTGCTGAACAAACATAAGCATCTGACGGGCACAGTGTTGGAATGGTCCGAGGAATTCATGAGAATTCTGGAGTCGATTGCTGGAATCTGAAGGTCGTGTCACACAGGTCAATTGGGGTCGGTAGAATTGACACACATCGTTATTCATTCGACTTACTAGAGTACACGTCTTTGTTTGTTTGTGTTAGGATCCGAAGCGAGACGATTCCTATACATGGCTAGGTCACGCCGCAGTGCTAAGCGAATCGATTATCGAGATCTCGTTGTGGGCACGCGGCGTCGGAGAGGGTTGTGCGGCAACTTTGAGTCTTCGACAACTGTGTGCTCATCCTAGCCTCACATTGGCAAAAGGCAGCCAACGTCTCGATTGCAAGTTTTGAACTATGTAGCTCAGCCGCAACCCTCAGCCTGTATAAACTAGTGATCATGCGCTCAGCGATGGGTTCGAGGTCGTGAAGCGGGCTCCGACCTTGTGGGCCGCCCTCTACGGTGTTGCTTCCCTTTATCGTCGTTTAAAGAAGTCTCGGATGACAAGGGGGACACAATTACTACCGGCGATCCAGTGGCAGTATCGCCGATTCGCCGAGGTGTTTGCTGTCGTAGCACCTTCAGGTTCAAGCCTAGAAACGGTGGTACTTCCCCTGGTACACGATGACCGCCCTGGGCCCAAGATTCTGTCACCCACCTCCATATGGTCTGCAAAAGACACGTTCATTTAACATCTCTCAATGCTGCAGGCCTTATCATGATATACAATAGCGCTGGCATGGAACACAGCTCAACCAACGTTATATAGGCTGGCCGCATCCATACCATTTGCTGACCTCCGTCTCACCGACACATACATCTACCGAGTAGATCTCGCAGACAGTCTGTACTTGCGTACCTGCATCTACGCCCTATTTCACTGCTTACGAGGGCTGCTATGGCATCAATGCCTGGAGAATTCCACGGTAACACCATCGACGAAACGATCAATGTGAGTAGATTTCATGGAGGATCTAGCATAGCTGGTGACAGTCCCATCTTATATGATTAGCATGGAGCTGAGGAAGAATTTTGGCCCACACCTGATTCAAAGCGAAATTCAGATGACCCGGTATGTTGCCCTGTTGCGTACCATGCCATGTTATAGTACTCATGACTATGAAGGGCGATGATCCTTGGGAGGCTGCGCTAGAGATAGGGGAATTGCGCGACAAGAATATGATCGAATCCATGAAGGATGATTTGAACAACCTTTTGGTCTTCGTCAGTGCATGCCCCTCGTCTCTCCAAACAATACATTAACGATGGCATAGACCGGTCTGTTTTCTGCAGTTGTCACGGCATTTGTCGTGGCATCCTATCCACAATTGTCAGACTCGGAGGATCCCGAAGACGCCACAGTCAGGTTGTTAACACAGATCTCCCTGCAGCTCTCTTCGTTCACAGTCACCTCTGGTTTCGTAAATTCTACCGCCGGCATCAGCACCCCCCCTCCCGCTCACGTCGACCACAGCATCGTCACCGTGAACAAGCTGTGGTTTGCCAGCCTCACCCTGAGCTTGATTGCGGCCTTCTTCGCTCTCACGGTACAGCAATGGCTGCGTCAGTTCGCTACCACTCCCCGTCATCTATCCACCCAGTATGCCTGTCGATTGCGCCAGAGCCGATACGATGATCTTATGTCGTGGCAGGTTCCCAACATCATCGCGTATCTCTCTTTGCCCGTGCAAGTTGCTGTCGCCCTGTTCCTAACAGGCCTCCTAGTTCTCCTCGAACCACTAGACCACAGTGTGGCATCAACGTTCGCCGCAATTGCCGGCACAGCAATGATCCTATTCATCTTGACCACCATCCTTCCGTTAGTCTCATCCCACTGCCCTTATAAATCGCCGTTCATCCCGGCGATATATGTGGTTTTGCAATGGAACACTGTCGCTGTAATCGTGATTCTCCCCTTGGTGCTGTTGGTGCCGTTCTTGGTATCCGTCTTGCTGCTTGGCTCACTTGTTGTCGCCTGTTTCGGCACTACGGGGCTAGGTTGGTGCACTAGCATAACCTATCACTTCACCACTCTGTACGACAAGTCCATGGAGTTCATCATCGCCTTTTTCAGTCCCATGCGGAATGGGATGCGAAACTTCTGGGCGGTCCGAGAAATGGATGCGCTCGCTGGCGGCTCGAATGGTCAGGACTTACTGGTGCTGTCTTCGGCTATTGCTGCTGCATCTGGTACTCGGTTTTCAAAGCTGCGTAAAGCTGTTGCGACGCTGCCTTTCCACCATAGACGTCTATGCGTGCTTGTCACCGCGGCAATCGTTGTCGAATCTGACCCATCCATCGGCAATGACTTGATTGAAGATCCTTCGTCTGGGCACGAACGACTGCGTTGGCGCATCACAAAAGTATTGCGCGCAAAGCATTCACTACTTCATAATGACCATGCCAACCTCATGATGGAAGTGCTACCTATGGACTGGTCTCAAATCGATGTCAACGGCTCGGAGGTCACTCTGTTCATCCTGCTGCTCCTTCATCTTGCCACATTCGTCAACAACAAGCCGTCAGTCCCTCTGTTCCGTGCTGCTATCACTGCACGACAACATCAGAGCAGCAACGTGATGACACTACTCAATTTCGAGAGATGTGCGCCAACACTCCTGATTTGTTTACAATCTGTTGACGAGGATTGTGCAAAAGAATGTAGGCGAACAACACTACCTGCACGGGTATGGCTGATGAACTCGGTGCATCGACGTCAGTGACAGACCTCGACGCCAACAGCATGCTATCTTGGGCCCAGGAGAATTTGGACACCACTGATTGGTTCTTTGACTTTGAACAATCGGGGGAGGTTCCAAACGAGGATGTCCACGGCGGCGTGGAATTTATTCTCGCTTCCACCGCAGCAGCTTTGAAAGCGTTGACAAGGCAGAGAGAACCGAGCATCCTTCCCACAGATCATGCCGAAATCCGCTCCTTGTTATCAACGTTCAACAACTTTGTGGTGTCCCGGAAAAACGCCATACTCGTCACGATCAGACGGTTCATGAGCAATCAAGAAAAGTACTTTCTCATCGTGACACCGACGGCCATCGAGATGATATGCGACTCTCTCGCCCGGCTGGCGGAGAAGCGGTACCTCCCCCTAGACGATGATTGTCCTTCCGAGACCCTAGTCGAACACCTCTACGCAATTTGTGCGGGGCAGAAGGGGGACGAATACGAAGCGGCGCGGAACCACCTAAATGAATACAGGAATTCACTACTAGTCCGAGCCGAGCCAGATGCTAGTAATCGGAGTGGCGAAATGGGGGCTGGCTCGGACGAGCCGATGCCAACCCGGGACCCCCTCCCAGGCAACGACGACGACGACAACAGCAAGAAAGCCTCAGATGCCGGCGCCGGCCACGCAGATAACAGGGACTCCTCAGACGATGACGAGAAGCACGTGCCTGATTCAGCCGACGACAACGAAGCTGCCAATACCGAGGACGTGCCAGTGCTCGTTCGAGAGCCCGATGGCGGTAGCGGTCTTGAGTCGGAGGCTGGGAACCGCGGTGTGGGTGAACCACCAGGGGACTCGAGTCAAAGTGGTGGACATATGCTATAGAACTTTTCCTCGAATCGGTGCGTTCATTCTTGATAGTCCAAAGATGTCTTCCTTATCCTGAGGCTAACGTCCTATCCGCTAGATCAGGAATGCCTCCTTTTTCTATATTCTTTCACATCCAATAGTTTATAACTTTGCGTACATGGATCCCTCCTTCATTGCTAGCGAATTGGTGTCCTGTCTTGGTGCCGTAAACTTCAAGCTCTCATGTATCCCAGCCCTCAAATGATGGTATTTATCGCCGAAAATCTCACTAATCGGTTCAAGTTGTGGACAGAGAGCTGTATTTATCGTGATGGTCAGTGTATATACGTGACCTCGCACTTCTGGGCGAGAGATCCATTGCACACCACAGACGGCGTACGGAGGGTGTAGGGTGACCACACGTAAATATACACACACCTCACATACATGCACCGTACATCATATCACGCCTAGCTATAGATCTTCTAGGATCTCTTCTAGGATCTAAAGGCAAACAAAAGTATACACAGCCGGAGACCACACGCGCACGTTCTCTCTGCATGGACAGAGTCTACTTGCAATCGCACGTCGTGATACACTGCGATGCATCCTTCGGAAACGGTCTATTGTCTATTGGGATAAACGTCCGCGGAGCCCAGTGGCGAGCAGCAGCATTAAATTTGAATGAGGAGGACACACGCGTGCGCCAGTGCACCAATGCATGTCACAAAATGAGAAAACCAATTTCATCTCCGGCGCAAACCAAGTCCAAGATACACAAAACCATAGATCCCACACAGGCCTCACGTAGATATACGCATCGTATGACATCCTACACCCAGATCTTCTCGAATCAAAAGCAACTCATGCATCCAACGTAACGACAGTGTGGCGAACCACATACAGCCGGGTATGCTATGTACACATCCAGACTCCTTCTGCATGGGTGCGAACGGATCCCGACGCCATTCCATCACACGCCATCCCCGTTGTAGTCTCGCAATCCTCGTTCTCGTGATTCGACCGAAACCCAAATTACCACTGTATCGTCTAGTTACTAGTTACTATTTACGGCGGTGTGGCAAGATATACATATACATATACACATCCTGGTCTCAGTGGCATGAAACTAGCTTAACGCAGATGATGCACGCAATGTGGGAGGATGTATGGTGACCAAGTGACCACGATAGTTCGTGTCGGACTCGCAGTGCAAACCACACAAAACTACAGATATCCACACACGCCACACATAAATGTATACGCACACACGTCACACACATGCGCGGTGCACCGTACGTGTCGAACCGTGCACCTGAATCTTCTCGAGTCTCAGGCACTCCATGCGTTCACGCTCGAAACGTTACACATCCTGAGTCCTGAGATCTGAATCCTGAAATCATGATATATAGCAGGGTAAATAAGGTACCTCTCAGCCTCTCTACCTCTCTACCTCTCTACCAGTAGACCGTAGCCCTCTATCTAAAACAAAAAGTGTCACTGTCAACGTCCATGCTTTGTTCATTTCTCGTGTTCTGTGTTCATGCCAACCAATAATAAATTATGAGATGATGGAAGTCGAGCAAGCCACCTTCGGCGGTTTGGCCCGCACGCCACCTTCGGCGGTTTGGCCCGCACGCCACCTGTGGAGGGTACACACTGTATCATCATGATGGATGACAAGACGGTACGCCACCTGCGGAGGTTGCAGAGACCACGCCCACCTGTGGAGGTTGCGGACTGCGGCACAGCACACCACCCTGAGTCTGGTTTCGGTCGTGGTTGTCATGGATAGTGCGGGTAGGTGGTGAGACGGTGCGCGCCTTTTGATGACGAGCGGGGAAGGGAGGATTAGATGATGCAGTACCCGCCATCGACGCGAATCTCGGAGCCCGTCATGAACCGCGAGGCGTCGCTCGCCAGAAACACGATCGCACCCTATATAATCAACACACAACCACCACCGAATCAGTATCCAACGCAAAAAACATCGGAAAAGGGGGGAGAAGTGAGAAGTGAGAAGGAGAGGGAGAAGAAGAGAGGAAAACGCACAGCGAGGTCCTCGGGGTCGCCCATGCGGCCCATCGGCGTGAGGCTCTCCCACGTCTTCTTCAGCTCGGTGTCGTGCGCGAGGATCGTGCGCGTGAGCTTCGTGAGCATGTAGCCCGGGCTGTGAGGGGGGTGGTGAGTACGTGCGAGATAATGGATGATGGATGATGAGGACGCCGCAGACGTCAGTTCATTGATGCAAATTGAACGGAGTGGGTGGAAGTTATTGATATGGGATGGGATGAGTGGATGGAAGAGGTGGATGGAAAGGGTGGGATGGCGTATGACGTCACGCGCCGAGAGAATGGGAGTGGGAACGCGCGATATCGTAACGGAGGAATAGTGGGTGAGAGAATGAGAAGGAGGGAGAACGAGGATGGGCGAATGGGAAGGAGGAACGGGAACACACCTGAGACAGTTAACGCGGACGCCCTGCTTGGCCCACTCGACGGCGAGCGACGCCGCCATGTGCTTCACCGCCGCCTTCGCCGCGTTGTACGGCGTCTGCGGCTGCGGGATGTTCACAATCTGCGGACGTGATATATTCAATTATTACGAGCAGAAAAAAAACACTCAAATCGACAACACCCACATTAGCGCTCATACTAGCCACAAGCACCACCGACCCGCCCCCCATCGGAATCATATGCCTAGCCGCCTCCCTCGCCGTAAAGAACGCGCCATGCACATTGATATCGTACAACCTCTTAATTCTATCGAACGGGTAGTCGAACGCTGCGTAGTTCTCTACTATTCCCGCACTGGCGACGACGGCGTCGACGCGCCCGAAGGCGTCCATGACGCGCCGGAAGGACTGGTGCACGGAGAGTTCGGACGAGACGTCGCAGCCGAGGCCGAGCACGGTGTAGTCGGAGGGGGTCATGGGGCTGGTGGCTGCGGGGGTGTTAGCGGGTGGTCCTTGTCATTGGGAGGATAGGGATTTATGGGGATTTATGGGGAGGAGACAGGGAGAAGGGAGAAGGAGACATGGGAAGGAGGGGATAAGATGGCGACACTCACCACACGCAGCCTTGACGAGCTCCTGGCCGGTGTTGACCGCCTCCTCCTCGTTGAGGTCCATGATGGCGAGGGAGGTGCAGCCGGACTTGAGGAAGGCGTTGCAGAACTCGGCGCCGAGCCCGCGTGCGCCGCCCGTCACGATGCATACCTGCGGGCGCACAATCATCTCTGAGTAAATACCATACTACATGCATAGACATAGGGAGAAGGAGAGAAACCGCACCTTGCCGGCCATGGAGAACTCGGGGAGGAACTTTTCCTTGCGCGCTTTCTCGACGGACGACTGACCATCCGGTGCGACAGGCGTAGTCTTAGCAGCAGGGGTAGCATTAGCAGCAGGAGCAGGAGCAGCAGCGTCCGTGGTGTTGTGCCGCACACTGATGACGGCGCGCGAGGTCGAGGTTGAAGAGGAAGCGTAGGATGGAGATGGGTGGGGGAAGGGCCGCGAGAGGGAGCGGGAGAGGGCGCGCGAGGACGAGGAGGCGAGGCGGGAGAACATGCTGGGCGGGAGTAGTAGAAGGTCGAGTCGGACGGCCTAGTCGATGGTGGTGGTGGTACGCTTGAAAGAAGTCGGCGAGAGATAGCGGGGGTCGAAGCAGCGCACAGGGGTGAGTGAGTGGGGAGGAGAGGGTGCAGAAGAGGGAGTGATCGAGCGAGTGCGGGTGCGGAGGCTAAATACTAAATAGTCAAGTGGTCGTGGGTGTGAGTTGCTCCAGCCCCTGGGCCCCACGGGGAATGCGCACAGCAGGGATCAGACATCGCTTGGTAGCTAGAGCTCAGCGGGACACGGCTCACGGCTCACGGAGTGCTCAAGTGACCTTCGCGTCCGGAAGGAGCCAGGCTGATGCACTGATACGAGTGCACTGACTGATCCAAGCGTGCACTGATCCAAGCTGTTACTCGACACCCTCGCTAGCTCTCGACGGCCAATCGTCGTGCAGCGTGTTCCTCGGTCCGCACGGGGCCCAGACTGAGCCCTCGCCCTCTCCCTTCCTTAGCCTTTCCTCTTCTCGCTTTCCTCTCCCCCGCTGAATTCGCGAGCAGCGAACCGCGTCGCGTCTTCCCGCCCAAATTAACGCAGTCCCCATCGCCTGCGTTTATAGTATATATCTATATATCACCCGCTGCTTCTCCTGTACGTACAACCCCACGACGCGTCCAATCACATTAATATCACACTACGGACGCAGTGACACAGCGCTCGCCATGATCCGCGTCCCCATCCCTGTGCTGCCAGCAATAATCCCCTCCCAGATGACCTCCAGCGCTGGCCCCTCCCTCCAATCCACTGCCAACCAAACGTGCAACGTCGGCCGCAGCCAGCATGCATATTTGTGGTTCCACTCCCGATTCCCCACTGCATTACCCGCGTCCGCCCCGTCGGACGACACACGTACAAAGCATTGAGCAAAGCGCTATCCCTCTCCCACTGTAAACTCAATGCCCCCCGTCTAGACTCTACATCCCCCGAACCAAGTATTGTAATCTCACCCTCGCCTCGCACACGAGAAGCTCAAGCCTGGATCAGCTCCGGAATAACTCCCTTCGTCGACTCGAAAGAAGCTTTCCAGCAGAGGCACCGTCAGACAAAGTTTAAGTGCAGCTCTCTGCGAAGTAACTTTAGCGTACTAGCGTGGGCGACTACGATACTCTTCGGAACACTCCAGGAGCCCAGGGCCTCGATGCTCCGTCCTTAAGCATCAGCCAAGTTCCGTCTGCCAATGCCAGAGCTCTTAAATTTTGGACAGCTCCTGCCAGCCACCCTGTCTCCCATTCGACTGTCGATTGTTGACCGTCGAACGTTGAACGTTAGACCGCCTCCCCGTGCTGGTGTCGGAAATCCGCACGCCGGCGGCCTAACTTCACTCCACGACCTGCACCCAAATCGCGTACTGTGCACAACCAGCTTGCGTTGTACAACCGGTGCCCTGCAGCCTTCACCCCAAAACACCCCGCGTAGGACCAGGCCCTCGACCATTCGAATTCGACCATCCGACGCGATTCAAACACAGCCCGGTCCGTGTCGCACTCGCATGCTGCAACTCTCTCATCTGTTCCACACCAGCGCGATAAGCACAGACAACACGACGCGTGAAACCCTGAATCCTGAATTTGAGTGATGGGTTATATCAGTCCAATATCAAGTACTGGGTCCAGGTCGGATCGACTGTGAACGGAATCAAAACCTATCAAAACTCGCGAGGCAAGCGCAAGCGCGTACGCATGGGCGCGTGGCGATCCGTTTCGGGAAACCGTCGGGATGCGGCGTCGGGAAGCCGGCCCGGGACGCTTCTGGAGTCCGGGTGGCGCACGGATCTCAGCAAGCCATGACACAATCGGATCTCAAGACATGACACAAGCAATGCACTTACAGTGTTACACTATCACGTACGGTCACCCAACGCGGAGGACATAGCCTGCGTTTCCTCTCTAGATGTTTTGGAAGGATATCTAGAGACGACGCTGGTGGTGTGCCCACTGCTGCGAGATGACTCTCTCGTACAGTGGTGGACCGGCTATAATGTGACGATGCAAGTAAGTAACCCGGACACTCACACGCTGACGTACGTTTTCAGCCTGCATATAACAATCCGCAAAACCTGGCAGCGGAGCGCGACGTCAAAATACCGCAAGAGACGGTCCTTGGAAGTTGGAACGATATCGTCAAACCTCCAAGAAAGTGGAAGCTTGCTGGTGACATACAGTGAGTCTCCAGCAGTTCCCGCACAGTTGGGCGCTAACGTACTACGTATGTTCGTTTCCAGGAAAGATCGGCGGTATTTAGGCGCACATCGGGTTACCGTTGAACTTGAACTTGAAATCCATCGAGTGGCGCGGTGAAGTTGAGTACACCAGGACCCTTGTATACCCTCTGCACACATTTATACTGTATGCACCATTTCTTGGGACGTGCGAGGCTCGTCAAGTTCACTGCGCTACCAGTCTCAACTTTATATCCGCCTCTGCGGCGCCGTCCTCACTCCTCGCTGCGTCCAGCATATCTTCCCTCCTCAATCTCCAACTCCAACACTCGGATATGTTGGCAGCCGCCACGTCGTGTATTCTCAAGCACCGTGGCGTCAGACTCTCTTTCGGATGATCTCTTCAACTATACATCCGGACGCTGGCTGTAAGGCTCACCATACACATTGCTCTCTAGCATACAGTAATTGACTAATCCGTAACAGTGTCAACAACGCCCTCCGCCTCGCCGAACGCAAACGCTCATTCAAGTTGCCTCTGCGTTCACCCAGAACATTAGCTATAGATTGCTTGCACCTCGTTCAACCGGTGCCTGCACCCCAAGATATCCCGCACTAGATGATACTCAAAGCTAGGCCCTCGATTCAAACACAGCCCGGTCCGCGTCCGTGTCCGTCTCGCACTGTCGCGTTGTGTTGTGCGATAAGCACACACGACACGATGCGTGAAACCCTAAATACCGAATTTGAGTGATGGTCAACAATATCACAAGGGATCCAGGCCTAGGGTCAGGTCGACGGTGAACGGAATCAAAACTCGAGAGTCAAGCGCGTACGTACGGGAAGCGATCCGTTTCGGGAAACCGTCGGGATGCGAGAAGCGGAGGCGGGGCGGGCTGGGTGTCCCGACCGGGCCGTTTGAAGTCTCTGGAGTCCGGACACAGCGGGTGGCGCACGGATCTCAAGCCCTCCTCCTCAATATCATCAATCATTGGTGACGTTGCAACTTGCGAGCGAGCGCGAGTGGGGGTGATACATCAACATGCATTCCCGGTGTCACGGTATCTCGCGGACAACATAGCCTATGTTTCCTCTCCGGGCCTACCAACACGCTAACATACGTTCCCAACCTGCACTCAGGCTTACAGGATTCCCGCCGCAAACCGGACAACGAAACGCGACATCAACGTCCTGGAAGAGCCTCATCGACAAGTCAAGGATTTGGACCTGATTTAAACTCTCATGTCCAGTGAGTCTCCAGCAGTTCCCGGACAATTGAGCGCTAACGTACATACCATGTCGTTTCCAGGAAAGATCGGCAGTATTTAGGCGCACATCGGGTTGTCATTGAACTTGATATCCATCGAGTGTCGCGGTGACCCTTGTATACCTTGGGAGTTGGAACATACAGGGGATCTGGATCACTCTCAGTTCAAAACTCTGCACACATCTATATGCACTATTCGCTGGGGCGTGTGAGGCTCGTCAAGTTCACTTCGCTACCAGTCTCAACACATCCGCCTCTGCCGCGCCGTCCTCTGTCCTCACTGCGTTCAGCATATCCGATTCCCTCCCTAATATCTAACTCCACTCGGACATGTTGGCAGCTGTCGCGTCGTGCATTCTCAAGCGTGTCAGACTCTCCTCAAGATGATGATCTCTTCAACTATACCTCGGGACGCGTGTCGCATCGTTCTACACCTGCAGCGATAAGCACACACGACGCGTGCGCGCGCAGCCTTAAATTCAAAGACGCGTGAAACCCTGAATCCCGAATTTGAGTGATGGACATTATCATCACAGGATCCAGGTCAGGTCGAACGATGAAACGGCGGACGCAAAATTAGGACACAAGACTCAAGCGCGTACGGACAAGCAGCAGCCGACGCGCGCGATCCGTTTCGGGAAACCGTCGGGATGCGGCGTCGGGCAGACGGGCAGCGCTTCCCGCCCGGGCCGTTTGAAGTTTGGAGTTTCCGGACACAGCGGGTGGCGCACGGATCTCAGGCTATGACACGCTGAGAGGGATGGATGGAAGTTGTCTCGCGGACGACATAGCCTGTGTTTCCTCTGAAGCTGTTTGGAAGGACGGTTGATCAGGTCAGCGAGGACCCAATTCGCAAGCCATGTAAGTCATCAGCATTCCCGGACACTAACATACTAACGTACGTCCCCAGCCTGCAAGTACTGCTTAACGAAACGCGACACCGCGGTCTCGGAGTTTTAATAATATTGACAATTTTTGGAAATCCACACGAGGACGCGACAAGGACAAGTTGTCACACTCGAGACGCTCCTGAATTGGACGTTCCATCCAGTGGAAGCCCGTCGCTAGCGACATCTAAGTCTAGTGAGTCTCCGGCAGGATCCCGGACAGTTGAAGGTTCAGCGCTAACGTACTATATGTTCGTTTCCAGGATCATGAATCATGATCGGCGGCATTTAGGCGCACATCGGGTTGTCATTGAACTTGAGTTCCATCGAGTGTGGCGGCGAAGTTGAGCACACCAAGAGCCTTGTATACTTATGTTAGTATATACAGGAATTCTTGATATCTTCTAACGCTCTGCACACAGTCATATGCACTGCTCCCTGGAGCGTACGACTCGGGGGCTCGTCAAGTTCACTTCGCTACCAGTCTCAACTTTCTATCCGCCTCTGTGGCGCCGTCCTCTAGGCTCCTCACTGCGTTCAACACATTCGATTCCCTCCCCAATATCTAACTCCACTCGGACATGTTGGCAGCCGCCACGTCGTGCATTCTCAAGCACCGTGGCGTCAGACTCTCCTCAAGTGGATGAGCTCTTCAACTACACATCCGGATGCTGGCTGTAAGGCTCACTACACACATTGCTCTCTTCCCTACACATAACGCTAACCCGTGCCCCCGCGCATCCAGCGTCAACAACGCCCTCCGCCACGCCGAGCGCCGCCGCCCATTCAACATCTCCGCGCTCTGCCGCCTCGCCGCACAGTCCGTCGGCCGCCACGCCCACGACGTCGCCGCATTCGCGAAGCTCGCCGAGGGCGGGTTCAACCGCACGTTCCTCCTCACCATGCACGACGGCTTCAAAATGGTGGCGCGCGTTCCGTACCCCGCCACCGTCCCGAAGTTCTACGCAGTAGCTAGTGAAGTCGCTACAATGCGTTTCCTCCGGTCAACTTCCTCCGGCTTACCTGTGCCAGAGGTGTACGACTACGCGCCCTCGCCGGACAACCCTGCACAGACAGAGTACATCTTCATGGAGTATGTGCGAGGTACGAAGTTGAGCGACGTGTGGATGGACCTGGGCGAACGGGAGATTGAGGGGGTGTTGAGGCAGGTTGTGCTATTTGAGGCGCGTGTGATGGAGATGGCGTTTCCGGCGGGTGGGAGTTTGTACTATGCGCACGATTTGGAGAAGGTGGGGCGGACGGGTGTGTCGCTTGGGGGCGACGAAGGCTTTTGTGTCGGTCCGGATGCGAGGCTGTGTATGTGGTATGGGAGGCGGTCGCTGCTCGATGTGGATAGGGGACCATGTAAGTACGCCACTCAAGTTATCTGCGTTTTCTTTTGTATCATGAACTTCCCGGAACTAAACTAATCAAGACTATATCGTCACAGACAAAACTGCCGAAGCAGCGCTCACAGCACCAGCCCACAAAGAAATAGCGTATCTCGAACAATTCGGTAAACCACTCCTACCGTTCCAGCGTGAACGAAGAGAGGCGTACGGGTACGAGGCGCAGTCGCCGTCGGAGCACGTCGCGAACCTCGACCGCTACCTCCTCCTCGCACCCTCCCTTGTCCCCGCCATCGATCCAACCCTCCGCACCTTCCGCATGCGCCACCCCGATTTGCAGCCGAGCAATGTCATCGTCTCTCTCCCGTCAGCATCAGAGTCAGGCGAGAATTCCCTAAACAACCAGCGGGAAATTCGAGTCGTGGGCCTGCTCGACTGGCAGCATACCGCGATCCTGCCGCAGTTTCTGCAAGGCGGCGTACCGGGGCGTTTGGAGAACTACGACGACCCGGTCTCGCAGGCTCTCGTCCCGCCCTCTGAGTTCCTGCCACCATCCCCACCCGCACCCGCATTGCCGGCGAACCTGGACGACGCGGAACGAGACCCATCCACTGAGTCGGAGCAAGAGCAAGACGACGAGCAGGAGGACGAGCAGGAGGACGCGAGGGGGCTGTACCACCGCCGGCTCGTGCACTACCACTACGTCAAGCACACAGAGATGTACAATCCGCTCCACCACGCCGCCTTGTCGGATCCGTTATCCATGTTCGTCCACCGTCTTTACGAGTACGCCGGTGCGCCATGGGAAGGCGACCCCCACGCGCTGAAAGCCGCGCTGATCGAGGCCACCTCACTATGGGGGCGCCTCACCAGTAATATGGGAGCGGATGCCACGCCATGTCCAATCGCGTTCTCCCCCTCAGACATCCACCGCACACACCAGCTCACCACAAAACTGCGCCTCGCAGACGCGAACTTCGAGGGATGTCGCGGGATGATCGGGTTCGAGAGCGAGACCTGGGTGTCGAACGAGCACTTCAAGATGGCGGGGATGCTCGCTGAGTTGTTGAAGCTGCGGGTGTTGATGGGGCTGCCGAAGGGGGAGGGTAGGGAGAGGGCGGAGAGGAATTGGTTTTTGGATGATATGGATGAGGGGGAGTATATGTGATGGGTCGATCTGTCGTTATATACAGAGAGAAATATAATCGAAACGAGAGTTGAGACACACTTGGACTACGCGTCTGTATGAGGCTACACCTCACAGGTTCCGGCATACTTGCAGGTTTTCGTCGTGGGAAGGCTGTTGTAAGTCACTATGAACTGAGGAAACAAAGAGACCGGGAAGAGGCGAGAGCATACAGCGTTACATCACGCGCTCGAAATCACAAACAGCCCAAATTTCCTCAATAGATATATTGCAGATCATATGTATACCGTATGTAGCTTATTGACGGAGAAGAAACAGAGGAGAGAAGAACAACGTTTGCATATGTTGGTATCGCGCTAATACGGGATCGATGTGTGATGTGTGTTGATTATTCAATATCGCCGCCCGTCCTCCACGCACGCGGGGGGGAGCGGGCGGTATGCAGTCCAAACGAATGTATGTGGAAAAGGGAGTGTGTGCCACGCGGGGCCCAGGCCGGGGGTATCTCTAGCCGCGTCGTGCAGGGGGGTAGTAGTAATAGATGGGTAAAGGCAGGTGTAATAGGAGCACGTAAGAGTATGGATGAATAAAGACTATATGAAGATGAAGGGGTGGAAAAGCCGAGGCGAGGAGGGGGAATCATAGATAGTGAGGGTGAGAGTCGCGCAGGGGGCGCGCGCGCGCTGCGCTATTAGGGAAGGGGAGGCGGCGGCGCGGCCCGTGGGTCCTGCGACGAGGCCTGAGGTCTGAGAGAGATAGGTAGACGGCTCTGCGAAGGAGACACGTGCGGAAGGAGAGATGAAGGAGAAGGAGAAGTGAGGGGGCCCAGACGAGTCGAGGGGACGACCAAGAACCCAAGAGGCTAAGACCGGTGAGAGGTGAACGGAGAAGAGGGACGAACGACGACGAGCAGCGGGGCGAAAGCGAGGACGCGAGCGGGAATATCCACAGAAAGATGATGAAAATCGAAGCGACGAAAACCAGAAATCCAGAGAACGAAGAGGCGCATGGGGCGAGACGACGGAGGCGGGGCATAGGGAGGGTGGTGAGGTGATCACAGGCAGGCGAACTTGGACTTGCGCTTCTGGAGCTCTTCCATCCGCGTATCCAGCTGTGCCCGCGCGCGCTCCTTCGCACGGCGCTCCTCGTCCAGCCGGTGCTCCAGGCTCTGTTTCTCCTCGACGATCGACCGCCGCACGTTCACGACCTCGTTCTTCGCCTCGTACAGCTCGGTGCGGAGTGCCGTGACTTGAGTGGTGAGGTTGTCGCGGTCGCGCGCGATCTCCGTCGCCTGCATGCGCGCCTTGCGGACTGAATAAGAAAAGTCAGACACGTTGAACGTCACGCATACTAGAACAAAACGACTTACGGTTCTTCTCGGACTCGGCGAGGGACGTCTCCAACGTAGCGACCATGTCCATGTGCGCCTGCAGATCGTGCTCACAGTGCGTAAGCTGCTTGTTCAACGTCTTGATCATCGCCTCCTGCTCGTCGAGCAGCTTCGCTTGCTCCTGCACCTTCGCGTCCACGATGCTAGGAGATGTCAGCGCCTGTGAAGAATGCGCGACGGATGTCGCCGGCGTCGACGGTGTCTCGACCGAGTCCATGCTCCGTGACGACGTCGCCGACATCGCGACAGACGACGCAGTACTCGGCTGCGAGTCGTGCTGCGAACGTAGGCTTGGCGGCACTGCGGCACCACCTGGGACACTTGGCAGAGGCGCGAGCGGTGGCAGCTTCGCGGCGGGAATCCCGTTCGGGCGGGTGGACGTCACACGTGAGCCAGGGGACGGGCTGCGCGTGAGTTGCGCCTGCAGATCGCGGAGCAGCGCGTCTTGCCGCGACTTCTCAGCTTGCAGGGTGTCCATCTCGTCCTTCGTCTTCTGGAGGTTTTCCTGCATTTCCGCCATGGCGGAGCGGTGCTTCTCGAGCTCCTCAACGAGTGACTGGCGCTTGGAGGCTTCACGAACGAGTTCCGTAGTCTTGTTCCGCGTTTCCTCGAGCTGGGTGCGAAGCTGGGCAAACTCGTCGCGAAGAACGTCACGCTCTCCGGTGGCGGTAGCTAGCTGGTCCTCTAGATTGGCGATCGTCTCCTCCCGCTCTCGGATAGATGCTTCATGCTTCTGTCGAGCCTCTTCGCGAGCTGTGATAAACTCGTCTGATGCTGCCTTGTACGTCAACAACTCGTCCTTCAAAGTCTGTAGCTCTTCGAAGTGCTCTTGCTCTAACATGGCCTTCTCTGCGGCGTGACGAGATTCTAGGTCGGCACTGAGTCGTACTTTCTCTGCAACCAACGCCTCCTTCTCCTGCCGTAGCGTTTCAACTTCGGAAGCATGAGCTCCTTTGAGTTCTTCAAGCGCGACTTCCAGCTGAGCTTTGTTGGCAACGAGTGATTCGTGATCCTTCTGTAACGCAGCAAATTTCTCAGCCTGCGATACTTCGAGGCCGGAGAGGGACGAAGAAAGTTTGGTCCTTTCTTCCTGCAGTTTCTCCATGTTCGCACGAGCCTCTTCGAGCTCTTTACGATGTTGCTCCTGAGCCGCAATCAGATCCGACTGGACAGCTGCGAGAGCGGCTTCATGATCTGCCTTGAGCTGAGCAAGCTCTTGGACGCGTGAACTCTCCGCCTCCTCCTTCGATCGGCTTGCAGCATCAGCAAGCGCTTGCTCGTGTGACGACAAGAGCTTGGATATCTCCTGTTCGTGACCTTGTTCCACTTCCTGCAGTATAACGGCCTGCTGCTCCTTCACCTCCCGCAGAGCATCCTCCATCTCCTTGCGAGCTGTAGCCGTCGACGACACCGTCTCGTTGCGACTACTCTCAAGCTCGGCAGTGAGACGAGCGATTTCAGATTCGGACTCTTCCTTGAGAGACTTGAGCTGCGCGGAATGATCGAGTGCGAGCTTCTCCAGTACTGCCTGGTGCTCAGTATCTTTGGCAGTGAGAACCTTGGCATGCTCGGCACGGAGTCCGTCCATCTTATCGTTGTAGGATATCTCCTTGTCATGAAGGGAGGCCGCATGGTCCGTCTTGAGCCTCTGCACCGACGTGCGATGCTGCTCCTCCTTGGTCGCCAACGTAGTCGCGTATTCGTCCTTCAGCTTCTGGAGATCCGATGTGAACAACGCTTCCTTATTGGCGATAGCGGCAGCATGCGCATCTTGAAGATCCTTCAGCGCAAGCTCACGCGCCGACTGAGACTCGGAGAGAGAGCCCTCGCGAGCAATCTCTGACATCCGGAGCTCTCGTACATGTTCGTCCTTCAGGCGCTCCAATGCGGTCGAGGCTTCGGCCGTCTGTTTCTCCAACGCTTGTGCATGGTCCGCTCTGAGTTTGGTGAGGGCATTGTAGTAGTCCTCCTCGGTCCGTAGCAACGTCGCTGTCGCCTCCTCGTCCTTGAGCTTCAAGGTTGATTCGTGCTCCGCGAGAGCTTTCCTAAGAGCATTCTCATGCTCCGTACGGGCTTTCTCCATAGTAGCGGCGTATTCCTCATCGCGTTTCCTCAGTTCAGCCTCTTGCTCAGCTCTAAGTTGGTTCTTGGCATCTTCGTGTCCTTGCAAGGCCTGCTCCAGAGCGGCAGCCGTCTGAGCCTCATTCTCTTTGCGCAGGAATTCTAGAGTGTCGTCCACTTCTTGGCTACGACGACGTAACTCCTCTTCATGCTCTGCTTGAAGTTTGCCAAACGCCTCCTCGTGGTCTGTACGCGCTTTCGCAAGAGCAGCTGAGGCGGACGATAGCTCGGCTCGGAGAGCTGTGAGTGCAACCTCGTGCTCGTTTCGTACACGGGCAAGAAGAGAGTCTACTTCAGCTTCTTTGGCTCTCAAAGCCTCCTCGTGCTCCGCTTTAAGTGTTTCTATAGCTGTAGAGTGCTCAGCTTCGGCTGCTTTCAAGGCATTTGTCAACTGGTCCTCGCGACGCTGGAAATCTTCTAATCTCTTGAGACTGTCTTCGTGCTGAGCACGTAGTCCTTCCATTTCGTTCGACATGTTAAGAGCCTTAAGAATGAGAATAATGTAAGCTAGCGTTTGAAAATGCGAGCTTGCTATTGACAAACCTGGTTACTTGACAGAGCCTTCAGCTCCTCATGTTGTCGTGTAACCTGATTCAGTTCGGCATTCAACCGGTCCACAATCTCACGATGACTAGACTCTTTCTGAGCCATGGACCTGCAAACACGTAAGCTAGAGACCCCCCGACATGCGACACACTTACCTCATCAGCTCGTTCAGTCTGTCAACTTGAGACTCCTCGCCATCAGAAGCAGACCCGTTATCCGAGTTGTCCAGGCTGAGACGGAGCTCTTGGAACTGATTCATGGTCTTCGGGCTGAGATGTACCATTGGACTAGTATCGCCGTTAAGAGGTGTCCCTGGAGAAGTACTTGACGGGGTCTCGGTTAATGGGGCAGGCCTCTCCTTCTCCTTAAGCGACTGCTCTAGTAGAGTAATCTCGTTCTCTCGCTCGACCACGATCTCCTGCAACCGCTTAATCTCCGCTTCTAAGCTTTGAACAGATCGTTCGTTGGAATTGACGTTTAACGACAACGTGGGGCGCGAATGAGGAGACATAGAGAGGGAACTACTAGTGCCGTGACTTGAGATAGAGGCTTTGCGCGACCTGGCCGAGGACAGCTCCTGCGAGAGCGATAAAGATTGCGACAACGACCTGACACTTCGAATGAGTACATGAAAACATATATGCGCATGTCAAAGACATACCTCGCGTGAAGAGATTCCGTGGACACTGCTTGCCTGTAAAAGAGGCGTCTGCCAGTGCCGTTGCTCTGGACGTCGAGACCATCCTTGGACATGCCTCTGGTCATCCGCCTCCGATGAGAGCCGACTTCAGCAGGCCGCTCTGGAGATTCGGACAATCTACTGGGAGGAATAGAAGCATTCACCTTTGCTTCCTCGAGCTCGAGCTTCAACTCCGCTATCTCGCGAAGGGCAGCCTTGTAGTCATACGATACTTGTTCGTAGTCCTTGAGTATAGCTGCATGAGTTCTCTGCAGTTCGACGAGCTGGGTTTCGATCGGATTGTCTTGCTTCTGAACGGAAGACACACTCGACATGATGCTAGAAGCATCCGCGTCCTTGCGTGCCTCAGTAACACCATTGACCAGTACGTTAAGCCGCTCTCTTGACTCGCCGGCTTCCTTCAGAGCTGCTTCTCGATCCTTGAGCCTTGCCTCTAGAGTATGGATCTGGTCTTCTCGTTCCTCCAGATCAGCACGCCAACCTTGCGAATCTTTCTGAAGGTGGTCAAGCCGTGTTTGCAGCGTAGTCACTTCATCTCTACGCTTTTGACACTCGGTCTCCAACTCCTGGACCCTTTGTCGTAAGTCAAGAACTGAATCGTCAGACTTCGTAAGTCGAGTTTCAAGATCGAGGATGTACTCTGCGGAAGTACTCTCAGTATCCTTGATTTTTGCCAGTTCGCGTCTTAGCTCGCTGATTGAGCCACTAGAGGAAAGGTTGGACTCGTCGAACAGTTTGATTTTCTCCTCGAGGTCACGGATGTATGCCTAGCGAAACGATCAGTACTTATGTTTGAGTAGCAAAATGAACATTCTGACCTCAGTTGATGCCTCCCGTTCGGTGAGCTTCACAACTCGGGCCTTGAGATCCTCGACATACAGCTCTGTGATAGCGTGGCGATCTGAAAGTTGAGAAAGTTCGGCCTCCTTCTCTTCGACTAGATCGTTGGTATGCCGAAGAGCCGCCCGGTTGAGGCTCAGCTCAGCTTCTATCGCACTGATGGTTTTCTCGTACTCTTCGATGACGGGACCAACGATTTCTTCATACTTCGCAGTACCACCGACGGCCCCACCGTTAGCACGCTGCTTCTCTGCGAGTTCCCTGCGTAACCGGGTGAGCTCTTCCGTACGCTCAACGTATTTGGCACGGATCTCCTCGTAGTTATGTCGAAGCTCCGTCATCTGGGCAAGCGCTTTCTTCGTAGCACCTTCAGATGGCTCGCGAGATTCACCGTTGGCGGACAACGTTATGGCGCCTCCTTCCTTCAGACTCTTCATCTCCTTCCGCAACCTAGTCACCATGTTCTGCAACCACTCCACATCGTCCCAACCTTCTTCCTTCTCATTTATAACCACCCTATTCTTGATATTCCGAGCTCTGTTTGCGTACTTCAACGTATTGATAGTTTCGTTCGCGTTCCACTCGGCAGGACTGACACAGGCAATCATGAGTGTGTGTGCGTTCCCACCCAAAGAATCTTGGAGGAGGCGAGTGAGTTTGGAGTCACGGTATGGAACGTATGAGGCAGTGTTCGATTTTGCACGGGCGGGATCACCGAGGGCGGAAATGACGTTTCCCAAAGCAAGCAAACCACTGTTGATGGAAATGCCTTCCTTGATACGCTCTCCCGCAGCAGCGGTACGCTTCAACTAGAGAAATGGAAGGAAGCGGTGAGGTATTGATACAGTCAAACTGTCAAGGAACTCACCCTCTCGGAACCTGCCAAATCGACAAAGTGGAACTTGGAAACTACAGTTACCCACTCGCCTTGGTCTGAATCACCGTTTGATTGAGGACCGCCCGGTGAAAGGCTCTGCCTCCGCCCACCATCAGCGGCGAGCAGACCGAGGGAGCTAGCAGGCCTGGCGCCCCCTCGCCCTATGGCAGATGCGAAGCTAGGTGTGCCTGGACGGCCAAAGGTGGGAGAGGATACTCTGGTAGATGGATGCATTGTGGAACTGGGTCTCGCCAGCCTCGAAGGTGACCGGCCACCTGGAGGGAGGGGAGATGATGACCGCGGCGGGGGGCCTGACCCGACGTACTTCTTCTGAGTCAACGTCAAAGAGAATATAGCATGCGACCGTGAAGACTGTGCGTTCATGTCTGTCTCGTTCGTCCGCCTGATGGATGTGCCTTGCCGTATCAAACTATGGGCGAAATATTAGTACATTGGGTCGAGCTTTGCGGTAAACAACTTACTGCATGACTTCGCTGGCATTCTTTACGCTGACTTCCCGCAATCCTTCCCATAAAATATGTCCCTGCTTGTCTTCCCTGATCTGCACCATCGTCTTCCCAGCATCGTCCATGCTCAGCAAGTCGATGAGATCCTCGTTGTATATCTCTATGAAGGAGCCTTTGATATTAAAATTCCACGTGTTTCCTCGCTCCTCTCTGAGCTCCCTACACCGAGCAAAAATATTTGAGACGGCTCGAGGAATGATACCCATACCATTCGAAGGATCAGAGGGGTCTGCGTCCAAATCGATGCCCGTCATGGTGAAGGTCTTTCCACTGCTGGTTTGACCATAGGCGAGGATGGTGCAATTGAAGCCATCTATGAAGCGCGAGATAAGCGGAAGGGCCGTAGTTGTAAAGATTGCGTGTTGTGTAGTCGCAGGCGCATGCACTTGGTCGAAAGTGAAGATTTGCTTCTTGCCTGAAGCTGCTGATGAGGTTGACGCAGCAGCAGCGGTGCTGGAGCCGATGGACGAAGGAGTGGTGGATACGGCATCGACGGATACACTGGTAGGAGAAATGGCATTAATGACCGTCCTTTGGAAGCGTGCAGGAATGGAGGTCGAGTCTTGGTTGGTAGGGGGACGAATACGAAGAGCTGCAGTGACCAGAGGTGAACGTTCGACGCTTTTTGGAATAATTGTACGGATACTTACCAACTTGAACGGAGGTCGTCGCGCCGTTCGACGACGGCGACGGCGCCATGTCAATAATGTACACGGAACGTTAGGAATATCCTCAACGACCTGGACGTTGAAGGACGTGTGGGAAGTGCTCAAGAAAACGAGGTCCAGAATAAGTAACCCTGCTGACTAAGTGCCCGCTACTTAAGGTAGGTAAGTCCGTTAAGTTACAGCTGTTCCCGAAAACCTTGGCCTGCGCCATTTTCGCGTGCACTTTTTCAGCCGTTGCCTAATCGGGTCAGGCGCCGAACATTTCCTGATTTGGTTGGGCGCTCTCGCGACTTCGCGGACAACCACACTTCATCGACTCTCTCGATGGTCTTTCGACACATCAGCCGCGACTTGAAGGAGCGGTGCACCTTTCTACGTAATAATGGGTATCTACCTGATGATGTCTGTGATGTCATGGGCATCTCACGCCGCAGTCTCTCCCGCTGGTCCAACCATGAACGGGCACATGGTTCTGTGCTGTCCTTGCCCAATCCGCTACAAGGCCGACCGCCCTCGCTACATGCAGATATCGCAGGCGAGGTACATTCAATGATCGCCGAGTCACCAGAATTATATCTAGATGAGATTCAGGATTGGCTGCTGATTGCCCATGATGTTGGTATATCACGCACTGCTTTGGACCGTCACCTGCGAGACGCAGGTTTGACCTACAAGCATATGCGGAGAGCGGCTGCAGAGAGAGATGAAGTGGCACGGGAGAGGTGGCGTATGAATGTACAAGCTCATCTAGTGGCTGGTCAAATTGTCACCGTAGACGAATCGAGCAAGGATGATCGCACAATATACCGGCATTATGGCAGAGCCCCACATGGAGAACGTGCAGTACTCCATGCATCTTTCAACAGAGGTCAGCGCTGGAGCATTATTGCTGCTCTGTCCGTAGATGGCTACCTTGTCACGCATGCTGTTCACGGCTCAGTAGACGGTGGAGGGTTCTTTGACTTCATTGTGGATCAAGTGGTGCGTATTGCTCGGTTGTCAAATTTGCTGCAACTGATAGCCTGCAGTTACCACAAATGAATCCGTATCCACAGGATCGAAGTGTCTTAATCATGGACAACTGCCGCATTCACAAGATGAAGGCGCTTCGTGAAGTTGTTGAGGAGTACGGCTGTCATCTAGTCTTCCTTCCTGCCTACTCTCCAGACATGAATCCAATCGAGGAGAGTTTTAGCTGCTGTATGTCTGTTCGATGTTATCATTTGTTTACTCATCATAGCTATCTTTCTAGTAAAGTACTACATGCGCCGTCACTGGCGTAGAATGCAAGATGCAGAGCATGCAGAGTTGGCCATATTAGAAGCATGTGCGGAGGCTATTACAAGCAAAAAGGCACAGGGGTGGTTCAGAGACTCTGGATACTCTATCTAAGTGCCTATAAACTTCGTCGCCATCGCTTATCAGCTTGTAGTACCCTCTTCCAATCAAGTACTTTTATGCATCCTCAGGCTCAAGCTCGTCCACTGCTGAAGATTCCGGGTCACTTTCATACTCCAGGCCCTGTGTGGCGCATGATTCTGACACGCTCGGTGGTGGGCTATCTTGATCCTCTGAAGAAGGTACATACTGCACAAACTTGAGGGCCATTTCAGTGTGCTGGTGAACGTACCAGCAACACTTTGTTGAACACGAAAACGCGGTCAGAGTCGCGTCGTTACGAGAGCGCCCATCCGAATCAGGAAATGTTCGGCGCCTGACCCGATTAGGCAACGGCTGAAAAAGTGCACGCGAAAATGGCGCAGGCCAAGGTTTTCGGGAACAGCTGTACGGCGCGTAAAGCAGGAAGTACAGCTGTTCCCGAAAACTATGGCCTGCGCCGCGTTGTCCGACTTTTTTTGGATGTCCCCATATTTGGACATAGCGCCCAAAATTCCCCGATTTGGGGTGTCGCGTCCGGTGACGATTTTCTCTCACATCCTCTACAACGCGGTGTTCGACCACTAGATGTGGTCTGAATTTGCTATATATGTATTCGGTGGTGACCTTGAGACTATATGTGCCCTTCTGAATCTCTTCGCATCCCAAAATTGAAGAGTGACGGCCCAAAACTTCCACATACGCCCGGCAATACTGACAAAATCACTGTCTCCGGACGCAAACAAGGCTCTGGTCGGTATATTAGACTGTATAATGATGAAAATGTATCCTAGCATCCTTTGTATTTGGAAATTTGACGTTAAATATCAGTTGAACAAGCTCTTTGAGGCCCGCCTTTGACGACGAGGTCGCTTTTTGCACAGACGCGACATCCCAAATCGGGGAATGTTGGGCGCTATGTCCAAATATGGGGACATCCAAAAAAAGTCGGACAACGCGGCGCAGGCCAAGGTTTTCGGGAACAGCTGTAAGAAATCGTAAGAAAGCTTTCAATCTGTTTCACATCTGTCACAGCTGGATTCCATAGACTCTTGAGATGTTTTCTAGACGCAGTCATGATCTTCTGATTAGAGGAATATTAACAGCTTGACAACGTCAATCATCACGTCGACGGCCTTCGGGACCGCGTCCATTACAGCACACTGAGATGTAAATTACCAGTAGTATGTGCCGATGCATAACCTATACATCCCGGTAATGCAGGAAGTCACATCCCTGGTCCGACGATGTATCCGCACCAATATACGCCTGTCATAAGAAGTAGCCCGGAGGCCACCTACAAGATCTCCACGCCTCTCCATAACCACTGACACCAGCCCTTCTCTCCCGTCACAATATCATGATCATCCTCTCCAAGTAAAAACCCACACCGCTTATACAATCGTGCAACGTTTTCTTCGGCGACGTCCAAGCATATTTCTTCTCGCGTGCCCGCTGCTGGTTTGGGTGAAGGCGCTCCTTCGAAGCCCAAAGGCTCCGCGCCGAGGTAGAACCTCGTGAGAGCCCTGACCATGCATTCCGCAATACCCTTCCGGCGATGTGAAGACGAAACATAGACATTGCGGATGGCGATTGTCCGAGGGGTAACGCGTCCCACAAGCGAATATCCGACTATCGCCTTCTCAGGCCCCCGGCACACCCAGAGCTGCTTCGTCTGCACGGCTGCGCGCATAACGCGTTTGGCATCTTCCAATGTCGTCTCCTTGGGCCCGTGTTTTCTGAAATCTACAACAAGAGGTGCCACGACATCCGCGTCCTCCTCCGTCTGCGCAAGACGGATGTCATAACGAGGCAAAGTCGACGAAACAGGAGGTAGCGTCGCGAGAGTCGCAAAAGAATATTTCATCCTGAAGAATGGGTCCAAAGCCCTTAAGTTAAGACCTTGGGTTTTCATGAAGCGGACCCAGGTTCCAATGAAAGCGTTCACAAGGCGCTCCGGACCGATGACACTATCCACTTTTGAGGGATCGATGACACTACACAGTTTTGCGGAAAGTATGCTTGACGACCAGGTCAACTCCTCAAGAGTAAGTTGTTCTACTACTCCGCGAGGACTGGCCAATACCCAGGTGAAATCGTCTGTAACCTTGACCAAGGTGATACTGCAGGATATTCGGTAAGATTCAAATTGGGTGTGGACAACGCGGAAATCTTACATCAAGTCAACATCTCTGTACACCGCAAGAAGGGTACGATCCTTGACGGTACGATCTCTTGTCCTGGGATTTGCAAAGTCTAGGCTGTCGAGCAACGAGCCCAATGCATAGTTCATAAAACTGTCATCAAATAGTTTGACAGCGTTCAAGAATGCTTCGGGTGTCGAGAAATGGACGACACGCAGGTTTGTCATGGTCCTGATGAGATGAGAGTTTGTGTCCAACAGGCATACGGTAGCTTGTAGATTTCTTGACTCGACAGGACTCGATGCAGGATATCGACGCGTTATTAATCCACGAGTCGACCTGGCGTGTGTGTAGGGACGACCGCGTCTAGGCGTGAATCAGTCATCAGGAGAGCGAGTGTGCCGCTAGTATATCGATGTGTGATACTGTAGCTAGATGAGTCACAATGCCAAAAAATGGGTGGACAGTGGAGCTGAGAGTAGACTACGACCAAGGACGACCACAAGCTCGAGATAATCGTCGGTTCTGATTAGGCGCCATATGGGCGCTAGAGCCGCAGCACAACGAGTGGTGACAACATCTCGTTCCTCTCTATCATCTCCCATTCTCACCACGTCAGTTGCAGTTGTTGACTGATAGAGTCCTCTGCGAGCAATATTCTCACAATGTCTGCGCCCGAAATATACTCTCTTGGTCAGACTCGCATATCGTCGCATTCGTTCAATGCGGACCGCAGTCGTAAGTCATACTCGTGAGGTTGCTTCTCCTGGTCTGAATACTGTCAAACAGAGGTTGCTGTCAGCTTGAACTCTAACGAAGTTCAAATATTCTCTCGCCAGGGCAACGACTGGAAGCCTACGGAGACTTTGGCTGAGGTTTGTCCCTACGTAGCATCTCGCATGCTATGTGCACACTGAACACTCATCATTGTGTAGCACGACAAACTGATTACCTCCATCGATTGGGCGCCGAATTCCAACCGTATCGTCACATCCGCTCAGGATAGGAATGCCTACGTTTGGCAGCTGACCCCTGACCCATTGACCGGGCAGTCGATCTGGAAGCCGACTCTTGTTCTCCTCCGTATCAACAGGGCAGCTACTTACGTGCGATGGAGCCCTAACGAAGATAAGTTTGCAGTCGCCAGTGGTGCTCGGTGCGTGCAGATTCTGTATTGTTACAATGGGAACCTTATCCTCAGACCGTAGTGCAATTGCTATCTGTTCTTTCGATCCTGAGGGTGATTGGTGGGTTTCGAGGCTACTGAAGAAGCCCATCCGGTCGACTGTTCTCTCGGTCGATTGGCATCCCAACAATGTTCTTCTCGCTGCTGGTAGCGCAGACATGAAAGCCCGTGTATTCTCAGCTTACATCAAGGACGTCGATAAGAGGTACACATCTTATATATCCGTACTACATCAAACACTCATGGCTGATTAGACCTGCGCCGACCGTCTGGGGAGAGAAACTTCCGTTCAACACCATCTGTGGCGAGTATGCGAGTCACGCGGGAGGCTGGGTCCATGCAGTCGCATTTTCGCCGTCCGGAGATGTGCTCGCGTTTGCTAGTGAGCGTATATCATGCAAGATGGAGAACGCTAGTGTTGATATCTCTCCTAGGTCATGACAGCACCATCAGTATAGTCTATCCTGGTGGCCCAGCAGTGTACACTATCAGAACTACCACCCTACCGTTGGTCACTTTAGCCTGGACGACTGAGGAGTCCCTCGTGGCGGCTGGCCACGACTGCCAGCCGTACGTATTTTCTGGCAATCAGTCTGGCTGGCAACTCGTCGGAACACTCGACGACCCGAATTCCAACAGAGGAGCCTCTCGCTCCGGCTTCGGTGGTGCGTCTCCGGTCGGACGCCTCCAGAGCTCAGCGTTCAACACGTTCCGTAACGCCGACTCTCGTGGCATCTCTAATGTCCCTGGCTCTCCTACTTCCTCCAATGCCACGGAGTCCGAACTCTTTACGGTGCACCAGAACACGATCACCAGTGTCAGAGCCTACGACGGTGTTCCTGGCGCGGTCACGAGGGTAAGCACAACGGGCGTGGACGGAAAGCTGGTGATTTGGGATGTCAGCGCGGTGAGCCCTGTCAGTGTGGGCTCATTGGCCGGCAAGATGGGTGGAATGCAGCTCCGGTGATTTGCCTCTGTATATCTTGTATCGTAGTCGTCATGGAAAGGCTTATTTTCGACGTCGGAGGTACTTACACGGCAATCTAGCCCACGTAGGGTTAAGCGTATCCTCCGTGAGTCCGAAACCGCGTTGCCATGGCCTCTGTGTGGCATGATATGCGGTCTTGCGATGAGGATTCATCGAAATATCTTGAGGTCCCAAAGCTCGCCTAAAAGAAGGGTGCTCGGCGTTCCTCAAACTTCGTTAGACGCCACGTCCATTCATTCACGACCACCTTCACGATTTCGTTGGAATTTCACTTTCTCCCTCCCCGCGTCCGTACAATATCGAGACTTGAAGGCAATATTGTCGTTGCTAGCCATGTCTACTTCGCTGTCTGAGCGGCAGAAGGAAGAACTGTAAGTTACTAAGTTGCACTCGGCCGCACTTTTGTTGCTGCCCTCATACTCGTGCGGAGCGAGCGTGTTCACCATGTAGTTACTCACGCACCTTCAGGCATAAATCGATACTAGAATACTTCCACGCAAATCACTTTATCGACGCGTATAATGCCCTCAAATCGGACTCGGGAACTCATTATGCTCCAGATCCCAAGTCGAAATACAGTGGACTCCTGGAGAAGAAGTGGACGAGTGTTATCCGGTTGCAGAAGAAGGTGTGTGCTACCGCCACAAATAAGCCATATTTGTCTTCTTATCAATGCGCCCACATTTGCAGATCATGGATCTCGAGAATCGGAACGCAGCCTTACAAGAAGAGCTGTCGCTCACGCCAGCAAAACGGGCTGCCTTGCAAACTGACTGGGTACCAAGAGCACCAGCCTCATACACGCTCGCAGGTCATCGTGGAGTGATCGCCAAGGTCGCTTTTCATCCAACATTTAACCTAATTGCCTCCGCGAGCGAAGATGCGACAGTGAAGATATGGGATTGGGAGACGGGAGAGTTCGAACGGACGTTGAAAGGCCATACGCGAAACGTGAATGATCTAGACTTTGACAGCAAAGGGAACCTACTAGGTGAGTTATCGTTCCCCTTCAGTATTCACATACCTGACCAGGTTCCCTTGCTCGCCGCTTGCTCTAGTGACGTGCTCTTCCGACCTCTTTATCAAGATCTGGGATGTGCAGAATGACTGGAAGAATACAAAGACGTTCCCAGGTCATGAACATACAGTATCATCCGTGCGATTTATGCCCGGTGACCAACAAGTGGTCAGCGCGAGCCGAGATCGTACTATCAGAATTTTTGACGTAGCTTCAACGTGCGTCCTTTGTCAGGATCATGACATGCAACTTTATGCTTATCATTTTACAGACATCTGGTACGGACCATACACGGCCACTCCGACTGGGTACGATGTGTTGAACCCTCTGACGACGGCAGATGGCTTGCCAGTTGTTCGAGTGACCATGTACGTGTTCGTGTTACATCTCATATATACCGATGATTGAT
The DNA here is from genome assembly GCA_011032875.1 of Phlebia tremellosa. Lineage (NCBI taxonomy): Eukaryota > Fungi > Basidiomycota > Agaricomycetes > Polyporales > Meruliaceae > Phlebia > Phlebia tremellosa. The sequence goes on from JAAIFI010000024.1 coordinate 80,483, forward strand.
ATGTTATGTAGACGGTTCGTCTATCCGATCCATTATCAGGAGAGACGAAGATGGAATTCCGCGGACATGACAACGCTGTCGAAGTTGTTGTCTTTGCGCCTATAACAGCATATCCAGCTATACGGGAGCTGGCTGGCATACCTGTGAGTGATAGATGATTTATCCGTCTCTGGGCTACCACAAAACGCCGGACAGAATATCGACTCCTCAAAGCGTGCCGGCGCATATATCGCAAGTGGGAGCCGAGACAAGCTTATCAAGTTGTGGGATACACAAAGTGGACAGCTCCTACGAACGCTGGTCAGTGCACCAACCCGCGCGGTTCCACTCAACTAACACATCACCACTCTTTCTAGGCTGGTCATGACAACTGGGTGCGAGCATTAGTCTTCCATCCATCAGGCAAATACTTGCTATCGGCGTCCGACGACGGCACGATACGAGTCTGGGAACTTGCTACTGGCAGATGCGTAAAGACCGTTCAAGCACACTCACATTTTGTCACTTGCCTTGCATGGGGTCGACAAAGTACATCTTCGAATGGTCCGAAGGCTAACGGATTGGCCGCTGACAAGTCAACAGAGGCGGAGAAAGTAGTGAATGTAGTGGCGACGGGCAGTGTGGATCAGACTATCAAGATATGGCTCCCATAGTATGGGTCTGTACTGCCTTTCGTCGACTATCTGGATTTATTCTTCCTTGATATCCTGCATGCTTTCTCTCTGCTACTCGTTTTGTCTTGTGAGTATTTCTTGCTCGAGTGCAATATTTCCATTGATTTGCTCCCCTTTCAAGAGTAGATTCCTTTATTCGTCCCCATATCTGGCACGGTACACTCTGCGCGGCACGCTTTCTCTGTTCAATACTAGCATTGCGTTTTTACCTTGCTCTCGCTGCATTCATTCGTTTGCTGTGACCCTGTCGTTACCTCTTTACTTTATCTCCATGCACATACCCCATATTCGTATCACTCTCATTATATATGACTATACTTGTACGGTCAGGAGAGCTATCGGGACCTGTTCTCAACTATCTGTTGTAAGTAGGTGAGCTATAATCGACCTATGGACACATAGATCTGCAACTGAATTTACACTCATTTGGGATAACCTGTGTAGAATCAATATTCGAGAGAAGATGAGATACGCGCGCTCATCGTGGATCTCGGAACCAATTTGTTCACCGACGGGTCGGCGTGCTAGATCGCTTATCTTGATGCCGATTCATCTTAAGTCGGGAGGAGCGAGTTGTATGCAGAATCAGTGACTACTGTAACCTACTGTACCCTGCCATCACGAGGTCGACCGAGCCAAATTTGTGTGCAACGTCGGTGAGTACTAGTAGATCCCCATTTCATGTAATCAACATTCAAACGTTCAACTTCTTTTCCTCGGCAGAAAGAAATGTGGTGGTCAGCCTCCCAACTTCTTCATTTGCTAAAACCACCTTCCTGTGATTATGTGCTCAGCGCAATAGAACCGAGCCTTTGGATCACTTGCTCAATCACAATAAGCAACTCCAACAAGGGCAAGCCGAGTTTGAAACATCTCCGCAGGCCATGAACTTCATCTTGATACTATTGTTGGGTCGTGAGCGGAACGCCCTATTGTGTCGTAATCCTTCTACCTCTAGAACATCTGCTCACGCCCCGCTCGATACCACAGCTGAAACATACACCGGTGCAGTACGGTCTCTGTCAATGGACGAAACAGCGCTATACGGTCGACACCATACTAGACGGGTAAGCAAGTCACAGTGGTTTTGTGATCATTAGACGCGGGGTCTTGGGATCAAGTGTTAGACGCAGGCCACGCCACTGGTATGTAGCTAACAGCTGTAGATTGATATGTTCCCACAGCTCCCATCAAACAGGCCGTCCTCTTCACTATTCGCGGAGTTCTCGACCGTATGCCATCATGTAGCTTTGCCGAGGAGTTGCCCAGCATACAAATCCTGCAGTATATAACTCTGACCTTGGATCGTTCCCCTCTCTTCGATCGTCGAGAACCCCGTCGCTCTACTTAGTCCTTCAATACCCGCATCCTCCTCTGAGATAACATGAAGAACTCGTCGGACTTGCTTCAGCCGACGACACCGCCTCGGACCCCTCCTACCGCAGGTAGACGCAGACGACGAACATACATCAAAAAATACCACGAAACGCACGAGATACCAGCTCTCAACAGAGGCTCGCTCCCATCCCAATTCTTTGTCGCCGGAAAGCTGGTGAAAGCTGGACTCAGATGGATCACTCAGCGATACACGGCCCAATTGAGGCCCGATGAACGTTCTTTCATTCATGCAGAACGCAGTGTTGCCCCAAGACGGAGGCGAAATAATTCCAAGGGAAACAAGGAGAACGAGAACAGCCGAGAAAAGAAGGTGCGCGCCATGTTTCCTGATGAACCCTCATTCAAACTCACCGTGCTCAGTGGTACTGCTACCTTTGCGATCCGACGGGCCTCCCCATCGACCGCCAAATCAAACATGAAGTCACTAACATGCACCGTGACAGCGTTGTCGAAGCGTTAGAAATATCAGAAGATGACCTCCCAAAACTACAGTATTTCTTTTGCAAATATCCTCGATGCGCGAAATTGTACGTCGATATCATTATGTTAAGTCAACTATATATACTGACTATACGTTCTTTTTACTAGCTTTCGACGCACAGACCAGTTGACAAAGCATGAAATATCGCATCAGCCAAAAAAGCCAGAAGAAGGCAAAGACGGCGAATTGAGCACGTCCTGGGGAGCCTCCAAAGCTAGGACAGGACCTGATAGCGAGAGCGAGCCTCAAAAGACACGTTCATCCCGGGCTCGCCGTGGAAAAGGCAGTTCGCCTTTGACACCTGTTGGAACGGCCGAGCAGCAAGACCGTGATACACAGCACGACGGCTCTCATATCCTAGAGGATATCAAACTTGAAGCAGACGATTCTGCTCTGAACATTCCTCCCGTGGATGAGCTGGACTTGATGCCATCACAATCTGCCACCGCGGCCGCGACCACTCCGTCTAGTACTGGTAGTATCGCCGTATCTGAGTCTTGCTCCCCCACTCTCCGAGTCTCTGGCACTGGCTATGTCGAATCCGAGTATCACTTCCCTGCTCAGGGGTGGACTGGCGTTGTCGTATTCGAGTCTCGCTTAACCGCTCAATCTGTTACTAGCGTCGCCGGATCCGAGCCTCCGTCCACTCCATCTAGTTCTTGCTCCTCCTCCCCGTCTAGCTCCCGCTCCTCCTCTCCGTCTAGTTCCCGCTCCTCCTCCCCATCTTGTTCTCGCTGCTCCTCTCCGTCCGGTACCCGTGTTGCAAAATCCGCATCCGGCTCCAGCATCACACGGTTCCCTCAGTCCAGCCATTCGCGGTGGGGTCTTTACCAGGATTCCCAAGATTACTTCGACCTGGATTTCCAAGATTACCTTAACGACATAGACTCTTCTTTCGTCCGTCCCATCTCAGGCTCGGACGATGAATTATTCAACGAGTTCATGGTTTATCCACACAGTGACCCTTAGGCATATGCTCGAGTGTCTGTATCGAGCAACAGCCTTCAGGCAGCTTCAGCTCCTCACTCTGTCATATGCTGCGCCTCCACGCTGTCCTTGCAAGATCCCTACCACGAGTCCCTGTGCTGAGGTCCTCCCATTGGCAGCACCCTCTAGCCATCATCTTTCTATGTGATATACCAACCGGAGGAAATGAATATCGTTTGTTGACAGTCTTTTTCCTCGGCCGAAGACAAGCCAACATAAACCTTGACTTTCAAGTTGAAGGTTGAGTATTTGATAAGTTTTTGAGACGGTCCTATACATCGGTCTTCAAAGTGAAGTCAGTCAGCCTCAGCATGGACGTATGGGGACAGCAGCCTACCAATGGTAGTGCGGCCAAGATCTTTTACTGGGCCATAGCTGTGCACACCTGATGGAAGACGCGCGGCAATCAGAACGGCCAAACTGACGGTGCCACTCACTGGCCGGCACACTCAACCAACTTTGAGTCGTCGAACGCGTCGTCACCCACCGAGCCTCCCGGAAGCTGACTCGTCTATTGTCATGGAACACGGAGGGTGACTGCAATATTTTAAGTCTCTTTCTCTCTCTGTCTCACACACACACACACACACACACTCTCTCTCTCTCTGTGTAAGTGCCGCTGATGGTTCCATTGGTTGATAGATCCGAGGTTATCTGCTTGCTTGCGCTCATAGGTATGTTCCTTTGTACTCCTGGACCTCGCAGCTTAAACTGATATAAAGAACTGTCCGCTATAAACAAAAAGTGTGTTGCCCCAGTTTCGATCATTGTCATTTGGCCGGCACTCTTCTGCACCCTTAAGTCTGTGCGCGTCATGTGGCCATGTCCTCGCTGAAGGCCTATAAAAAGGTGTTGTATGCGCTGCGGTTGCCCAAATTGTTTCCTGCTCACTTCTCCTACCTGCCATAGGCGCACGCCTCCCATTACACCTACGCGTAAGGAATCATGGCTCAAGAACGCTCGCCCTCGCCATTAGACTCGGAGCTCTCGCCCTCGCCAGCAGACTCGAAGCTCTCGCCCTTGTTGCCTCCGCCACCACCCGCACCGGAATTCGACGACAAACTGAAAGTCGAGATCATCAATGCTGGCGTATTCGGCCATGGATTCGCAAGGTTTAGGGATCCAAAAAATCCTGCCAAACGCAGGGTATGTCTCTCAAGCATGGCACCTTCTAACGCCTTTCGCCTAACAAGATGTTCTTTTAGTTCGGCTGTTACTATTGTGCAGAGCCTGGTAAACTGCACGCAATAGGCAGGCCTCCCCGCCATATGACGTTCCGCCACTTCGAGGCAATAAAGCAGCATTGGCTAAAGACGGAAGAATTGCTCGAGATATTCAAGAAGGACTTGCCTTCGTACACGTGTCCACGTTGCAACCGTGTGTCAGTAATCGGCCTACTGTTATTTTCAGCTTGAATATTGATCTGATTCGATGTGCTAGTTACTATCGGGAGGACGAATTCAGGATACATTGCGCCAAGCCACACGACTCAGATGATGGCCTTCAAGTTGATGAGCCCGCCGACGACACTGACGCTGACGGAGAGTCCGACGTTGCAGTGGTCAAAGACGATAGCGACTCACCTGTTTACCGGCGTCGTCTGGACGAAGACTATGACGGGCCCGAGGACCACATAACCGCCGACGCCCAGGTCGACACGGAGTCTGTCAACCAAGATATAAATACTTGGAACGCAAGAACAGGCAACCTTGCAGAGGCTCAAAGTGAGTTATTGATCGACATAACGGTAGTTCGACCGGCTTACCGCTTATCGTGAGGTGGCGCTACTTCGCCAGTTACACCTTCCCCTATCAGTCTTACAGGAGTATTCAGATGGGCCACTACCGTAAAGCGTGCTCGCGATTCAAGCGCCGACCCTTCGGAATCTTCTTCTCGCTCGCAAAGGCTCCGTACTGCCACTGATGACGATAATACAGACAATGATATGGATGTATCTTCCGACCAGGGAGAACCAGTTCCTGGGTCAGACGAAGAAGACGAATTAGACTCCGACGAAGCAGACGATACAATGTTAGCCGATGTTGATATGCCAGAATCTGTGCTACAGGCCGAGACGCATACACAGCGACATGCTTCACCTCACAACGATATCTCTGTAGAGTACCAATTTGCCCCGTCGTCTGGCCGTACACCATCTCATTCGCCGATGGGCCCGCCGGCGTCGTCTGCGTCTGCCCTTGGCTCATATACCAGATTGGTGCAAAGACCAGACGACGTCCCTGAATCTTTACCTCCGGGTAGCCGACTTCCAGATTCTGCTATTAGATCGACCGCTGTAGAACGTGAACTCGACCCTCAGCCTCTTCCTAGAAGGCCTAATCCAACCGACAATCCTAACATGCCTGTACGCGACGGGCCCGAACTCAGCATGGCAAACCCAATGCAGGCCGTGAAGGCATACGCGCGTCTAAAGTATCATGGGGGCGAAATGCTGCCGGCAATTCGTACCGCACTCGAAGGCCAACTTCTGAATAGCGGGTATGACCACGCGACACTGGAGGCTCTCTTTCAGGCCGCCGAGCGCTGGCGTCAACAGCAACAACATCGGGCTCATAGGAACCAAATTGCACCACAGCTGATCAATGGATACCGCGTTCCTCCAGGTCCAAATACACATTTGGTACCATACTGGACACAGGGCAACATCGAGCGGATCCCCGGCCCACCTCAAGCAGGCCCGTTTTTTCCGGGCGGCTTATCCCCTGCATCATCCATAGACTCAATACCGGGATATGCCCCCATTTCTAGGGTTGCGCCCACACCGGGGATTGAGGACTTCCTTACACTACTCCAAGGGCTTTCATCCGTCAAAGTCTTTGCTCTCCATGAGTTCCTCAAAAAGGCGCTCCGGGAGCGTATGAGTGACGCGGGGTTCGTTGGTCAGCTTGAAGGTCCATGCCAACAAGGGGGCCGTGCGCATGAGGTATAAGCTTTCGTCCCATCCAAGGTTCTTTTTCGAGTCGTTATGATAGTGCGGCATGCAGCTGTAGTATTTCGAGCTACAACAGCCATATGGACTTTTTACTCCGGAATATGCTTCCGTGATATAGCTACGCTAGCAACATTGCATGTATACTTTAGAGCAGTACTGTATGATTGTTGCATCTATGAACAGGCTGCTGCGTGAGAGAGCCGACTCGAGCGAGAGTCGCGTGTCCAAATATGGCAAGTGAAATGTCGTTCTCGCGCAGGTGTTCGGCTTGGAGAGCTTGTTCGACGTCTGCAAACTGCCGCTCCTTCCCAACACCCGTTGACAGAACCTACTGCAGACTCGTTATATATCTCGCTCTCCGTCAACCATGGCCTCACCTCCTCTTCACCCTCGTCTTCCATCTCACACTTTCTGCTCGCAATGGACCCTCTGACACTCTTACCCACCCTTCCGTCGCTCTCCACTCCCGGTCCCTCCAGAGTCTCCTTCGGTCAACAGCTGATATTTGACTTCACTAAGCGGAAGCGATGGGCAGATCTACTCGTGTCAGAGCTCACAGAAGCAATCATGTTCGCTCTTTCGTCCACCGGCCAAGTTTGGTTCTGCAGTCCAGCGGTTGAAGAGCTTCTCGGTTGGAAGGACGAAGAGATCGTGGACGGTGATCTTTCTGAGATCATGAATGGTCGGTCTGGTTTTTATCTTTCCCTTTACATACCTCACTTTGTCTCATAGAGGACGATCGGGCTACCTTCCAGCGGCAGTTTACCGATTCTATACGAACGCGAACGGATCTGCTTAGTTACGTCCGACTACAATGCAAGACGGATAACGACCTATATCCCAGCATACCCGTCCCTGTGCAGTCAAACTCGGGCTCAAATGTCACCGAATTCACGCAAATACCTACCCGTAGACCCGCACCGAGGGAAGTACTCTTCGAGATCAAGGGATACGCGCATTTCGTCGAGAGCTCCGACTCCGATCCTGGTGCAGGAAACGGTTCATTCAATGGTTTGGATACTTCTGGAGGTTCTGGCACTACCGTAGACGTTGGTACCGGTGAAGTGTTCAAGTGTTTCTTTGCAATGGCAAGGCCGTACCCGAGCCGGAACACTGCCATGTAAGGCATGAATTACTTGCCGCCTTCGTTTGGGGGCTCATGTCTTGCTATACAGGCTGAACACCTTTCTTGAGCTTAAGATCGAGAACGAACGCCTGCAGCAGCGTCGTGATGCTGCCCTTGCTCGCGTGGAGGCGCAGAATCAGGCGAAGCAGACTCAAGCGCGGCCGACAAGTTCCCATTACCGGGCGTCATCCTACCCTTATTCGTTCACAGACCAAGCTGCGTCATCCGGGTCTGGGTACGATGGGAGTTTGATGTACCCTGTGTACGAGGACATGAATGCCGGTACGAGCGGAAGCTCCAAAAGCAAATCCAAAGCGACGCAAGACGAGCCTGACGAACATAATATGCCTCGCAAGAAGGTATGCTTTCACTCACGAGCAGCAAGCGAACAAGGTTCTCACGCGATCCTGTTTCCTTTTGCAGAGCAAGCGGACGTTGGGACCCGAACAGCATGTATGTGTCACCTGCGGGCGGACGGATTCACCTGAATGGCGCAAAGTACGCTGGTTTCCGATCGACTATTTACTTCCGCCTTTTTATGAATGCTTCCGTTGCGATAGGGCCCTCTTGGACCCAAGACTCTTTGCAACGCCTGCGGTTTACGTTGGGCGAAGACTGTCCGTAGAGACCCCTCCCTTGCAGCAGCCACAGATGCGTCTACCGATCAAGCAGAAACGACTAATAATCATATGGCTGGCCCATCCGGTCACGATATGCGCACTTTGAGTAGTGGAGGGTTCAATTACTGAGTGATACAGGACTAGCGGATCATGTGCTTCGCATCATACCCCCACAATTTTGGTTTTGAAGCAAAATTTATATGTTACATCTTGTAGTCCCTGCTTGCGCCCACTTCTTGTTCGTTTTGTAGCGACTCTTAGTTATCACTGCATTGACATTGACGTACGACGCCAGTGAGGTGGGATACATATGAATATATAATCACGATACATGTGTTAGGATGGCAGAGGAGAGGCTATATAGTCCGCTGAAACCCATTCAGCTCAGTATAACAATGAACTCGAAGGCGAATATGGACAAGGATAGGCAAAGACTGAGTACCCTGAGAAGGAATGGAGCAAATGAATGGATGACGTGTTTTTTCCTCTCCAAAAGTACGCTCGAGCTGCGAGCGCGATGGGATGGGAGGAAGATGTGGATGGGAGAAGGATGTTTCGAAGGGGTGAGGGAATCCATCCTATGAGCTGTTTGGCTCAGATACATAGGCAAAGATCAAGCACGGAAGATACATAAGTAAGGAATGGGTGAGGGGGTAACGAAAAGAAGAGACGACTTTCTACTTCTTAAATAGGATATAAAGACAATGAAGACACGGATATATAAGAATAGATATCGACGCAGTTGCGGGCAGTTGTTTTGATACAACGAGAGGCGACGCCAGGGATACAATGGGTGCATAATAATTCAATGGAAGAATGAATCGCGAGACCAAAACCAAAACTGTGGAGACGTGCGGATGCTGGGGGACGCAGCACTTTCATTTATGCATGGCTGGGGTAGGAGGAGAAGTCGGGAGGAGAAGCTGAATTGCCGTAGTTAAAACGGAGGGCCTGAATGGCTCGCGGGGTCTTCAAGTCCATAGAGGAGGTGCTGACAGCAGCGTTAAGCGACGCGTTCTCTCCGAAAAACTCGGGCATCTTAGGACTCTGCAGCCCATACACATCGCCCTTGGCTCTGATGGTGCTCTCAGGAGAAGCAGCCTGCCAAGCAGCAGAGGACTCGGTCTCGGCGACGACGCTCGCGATGCTCGCGCTGTGGCTCATGCCCGAGGTGCTGGGCGACAAGTTGAAGACGTCCGAGAACTGCAGCTCGCGCGGCGAACTAGGGGTGATCGGCGACGGGGCGGAGGAAGATCCAGAGTCCGCGGGAGAACCCGACGAACCCGATGCCGAGTTTGAGGGGCTCTGCCAGTGCAGGAGCGGAGACTCGTCTCCCTGATCGATGTTGGTGTAGCTGAGAATGTTCGTGAGCGTCGCGGTGAACTCTGCCGGCGTGGGGTCGCGTCCTGGGACAGGGGCGGCCCCTGCAGACGAGGCCTGTCCAGCTCGAGGGACTTCGACGAGAGCGTCCTTCAGGGAAGACGACGAAGAACAGGCAGAGAGAGGCGGCGGGATAGAGGTCGCACGGAAGTGATCGGATACGCGAGTAGGCCAAACTACGCCAGAGCGGGAAGCCGGGTTCCTGTGAGAAGCAACGACAATCAGTCCTGGCCTAATGGCGATAAAAAGAAAAATGCGTACACATATGCTCCATCCGATGAATTGAATGAAGAGCCTGAGCATGCAGAACCGGGCCTCGAGCCCTCTGACGAATCGCCTTCTTCACTTCGCACGAAGCGACCCCGATTCCAGCCCATGGGACCTCCTTGGCTCATGACGGGCATAGCTAGAGGGTACCCTTCGGCGGACATTTGCGTCGCTGCTGCGTAATCGACCATGGTTGACATCTCCATTGCCCGTGACAACCGTAACTCTTCAGGCATAGGCCGCACGCCGTACGTCGGATAACCCGTGTTCATGTCGCCAGGGGCCATTCCGAGCATATGCAACATGTACGGCTGCGGAGCTCGAGACATCTGAGGAGCTGGTCCACCCTGTGAAGAGCCGCGCTCCATCATATGGCCCGAAGGCGGACGACTAGGCGAGCGCGCCGCGTACGGATGGTGACGGTGCTCGTTCCTTGAGCTAGCGCGAGAGCTATCAGAGCCTGTCGTGTCTGAAGCCATAGGAGGCGGGCGACTACGGCTATCGATACGTGCCTTGGGTCCGCGCAACGTCGACTTCTCATCATACTCACACTCCAGTCCTCGTGCCACGCATCGTACACAAGGGTCCCCGCCAGAGCACTGCGGGTGGGATGGTTATGAGAGCGCTTTATTAGCCAGTAGGTTACGAACGCACCTTGGTTTTGCGTTTGCGGCACTTCTTACAAGCCTTTGCGCTGCGCTGGCGAGGAGCAGGAGGAGATCGAAGGGCTGCCTCACGCGTACTCCACGAGATCGGGTGTTGATCAGGTCCCGGAACTTGGTGATAATAGAGAAATTGCGGGCCAGGCTCGCGGTAATGGGAAGCGGGACCAGATTGTGTCCGCTGCATGAGCCGCGGATCCATTACCATCCCTGTAGAGTCTCTGAACAGATGCATGGGAGAAGGCAGACCACCGTGCTGATACTGTGGTGGCACAAAGGACATGGGCGAGGCTGACGTCGACTGCGGCACGAAGCCGCCTTGAGAGGAACCCCTTTCGATAGCATGGGAGTATACTACGTCGGGCCCACCCAACTCGGGGTCAAGAGGGAACGAGTTTACTGGTAGATGCTGCGCAGCCGATTCCTGAGGCCAGAGAGGCTTGTGCGGGGTGCGCAGTGCGAGTGGCGACCGCTGTGGCGTGCACTGTGCGGAATGTGAGTGCGAGCGAACAGGCGTAGAGGGCAGAAACGCGGGAGGAGCATCGCGTTCGGAGGATGGGGGCGGCATGGTGGGTTAGGAGACGATGAGGGTATGAAGGAGGGTGGAGGTATCGGACTAGGGGTATGCAGCGATCACTCTCGCAGGGGCGAAGGCATGGGCAAAAGGGCTGACTGAGACCGTCGAGACTATAAAGGAGGAGGCTGACCGCTGGTGTCAGCTGGATCCTGGGGCTTGAGTCATCCTTCCGGTTAGTCTGCCAACGATTGAGTATAGGCAAAGCCAATGAATAGGGGTCCGCGGAATGCATACCGTCATAGTTGAAGCTATGCTCGGGGTGGACGAGTTTCTGCTAAGAAATTGGTAAAAGATTGGCCGGATAATATTCCTTGCCACTGATTGGGTCACTCTGAAACCCCTGCGATCACATTGCAGCCCGAGCGTACCAACGCCAGCTGCATATCCAGCAAATTGTCGCACTCAGCAAGTCTGCTCGACCGCCGAGGAGTTTAAGAACCCACCTCCTCCTAAGCGTGTCCAGAGACAAACGCTGGGCTTGGAACGTTTCGTAGCACGAGGCTAGCGGGAAAAGCTTCCGGGAAACCCCTCTTCTGCAAAAAACCTCCTGAGCAAAATCGATTGGATTTCATCAATCAGTGGCTCGCAGAGGCAGAACGCATTATTTTTGATGGCCTTCATGGACGAGGTTGACTTCGCACACGATCCCGCACCTTCTCAATTGCAATTCCCTATTTTCTGTGATTTTATTCTGTGATTTTATTCGCGACTGAGGGCTGTAATGCGAGGGGCTGTTTCCGCAGCAAACCAGTCTGAACTAGGCTAACGCCGTCCCGGCCCGTTCCCGGCCGGCACCGGTGTACTTAGGAGCCCGTGACATCAAGACGCCATCGAAGACGCGTGACAGACGCGTCTTCGGCGTCTGTTTCATAGTCGAGAGCGCCCACCCCTGGCACACGAAGACTCGGAAGAAAGTCAGAGACAAGGACCGGTGGATAACAAATACAGAGCACAAGCAAGTTCCAGATTCCAGTATCTCTTACACATCGCTTGGTATATCCACCCCTTTCGCTCCGTATCATGCAAGATAGTGATGCTCCATCCATGACCGGAAGGGCCCCCAAAACTACTGTCAGTCAATCCCAGTGTCCTGCGACCGTCAACGCGACCCCGAATCTCCTAGTCTATCCGGTAGCTTGATAGCCTCGTTGCCCAACACTGCCACCCGCAATCGTAACTCCGTGAGCGCCGATCACGATCGGTTCTCGAACTGCACGTTGAACTCCCTCCCAATTAGCATCCGTCGGATCTCCTGCGTGCCAGCACCGACGGTGTACAGTCGAGAGTCGCGCAGGATCCGACCCACAGGGTAATCTGAGATCGCCAGCCACAGTTATCACCATTAATCGATTATTCGGAGGATAAGACTATGAAACTGACCATTGATGTATCCGTTTCCACCAAGACATTGCATAGCATCCAAGGCGACCTCCACCGCCCTGTCGGAGGAATACAATATTGCCCCTGCGCAATCCTGTTCACTCCACCGTCAGTCATATGCCACTCAACAAGCTCCGAAAACTCAAAAGGTAAATTCACGCACCCTCCTGCTGATCTTCCCGGCGTCGCAAGCCCGAGCGACGGCATATACATATGAGCGCGACGCGTTCATTTTGGTGTACATGTCAGCAATCTTCCCTGTTGTAGTACATATTGACATTAGAAAAGTCGCCAGTAACATAGAACAAGACTCACCTTGCATCAACTGGAACGTTCCTATAGGTGCATCGAACTGCTTCCTGTCGTGTACGTACTCGATGGCATTATCAAATGCTAAAGTCCGAGCGTTAGCACAAGTCATGTAAAGCGCCAGGCGGAGCAAAGGAACGCGCAAAGTGAGACTTACCTGCTTGCATTAGTCTACATCAGCCGAGACGGAGTGTCAGCCTATCCGAAAACTAACTGAATGAGGTAACCATACCCTAGTGGGCCACCGCTGAGCACAATTCGTTCCAAATCAAGACCGGACATTAGGACACCAGCACCCTTGTTTACTGGGCCTAACACATTCTCTAAACTCAATGGATCCGCATGAGCATCATGTACGGTCAGCGGTGTGCATGGGCCGGAGGAGCGCACCTTCTGGGACGAAACAATCCTCGAAGACCAATTCGCAGGTATCACTACCACGCATCCCAAATTTGTCCAATTTCTGATGTGTCGAAAAGCCAGAGAACCCCTTCTCGATAATGAATGCTGTGATGCCTTTCGAGCCCTTGTCTGGTAGGGTCTTCGCATAGACCACCAGCGTCGATGCCACGGGGCCGTTCGTAATCCTGGCTCCGAGGATCAGAACCAAGTTGATGGTAAACACTGCGGATGTAATGTACGCACCAAAACTTGCTTCCGTTGAGTTTGTACCCGCCCTCGACTTTGTCGGCGCGTAGTTTCATGCTAACGACGTCGCTGCCGCTTCCTGGCTCGCTCATAGCTAAACTTCCCACTTTCTTGCCAGATACCAAGTCGGGCAGGTACTTCTTCTTCTGTTCTTCTGTACCCCAGCGATGTATCTGTGTGATACACAATCACTCAATGCGGACGAGAGGGCTTGGTATTGGTGTCTGCAACGTACCTGGTTGACACAGAGATTCGAATGCGCAGCGTATGACAGAGCTACGGAGCCGGAAGCCCGTGAGAGCTCCTCTACCGCAAGAGTATGGTTGAAATACCCAAGGGCAAGACCACCGTACTCTGGTTTGACGGTGATGCCGAGCAGACCCATGGAGCCCAATTTCTCCCACAGGTCCTAAATCATATATGTCTAGTAGGGTTTTGGCTTATCAGACACAAGGAGACTTACAGGGGGGAAGTTGTTGGTCTTGTCTATCTCGGCTGCTCTTGGAGCCACCTCCTTCTGCGCGAACTCGGTGACGGCTTCTCTGAACTGTAGTGTTCTTGTGAGGTGATGTGACATATATACGTATAGATTACACGTACTTCAGCTTGTTCCTCTGTCAATCCTGCCACGTCGTTGTTGTAGTACGTCGAGGCATATCGACGCGCCAAGCTGAAGGCAGGATACCTAGCCGACCGGGGTCGCACTGTCATTGGTGGTACACGAAATACGGATCGTAAGGACGCCATGACACTGCAATGACTGTGGGTGCTGAGTGTTGCTGAAGATGAGTTCTGAGGATGTTGACCGGTGTCAAGTCTGTGAATGAGGGGAAGCGACCAAAAGAGCCGAGCCGGTGAGCGCCCCCTGTAATATTACGACGCGTTCCCCGCACATTCCCCGCATATATATGATGATAAAATATGACCATGGCAGCACAGAGGAGTACTCCAGGATGTCGCGTGCAGTTAGTGACAGTCAGGAAAGAGAGGCACGCCGGTGACGTCGGTAGACGAATACGGTTACCAGCGTCGTATGCAGTAGGCCGATGGATTTATCGGGAGGAGTATGTTTATGGGACTTGGCCTACCTCGAACGATTGGCTGCATTGCACGTGTAAGTACATACATAACATCCAAAGGGGAGATGATTTTTGCCAATCCTCCGCTATCTTGACTGATCAACATGAATTTACAGGTAATGGTTGAAGCTTTGATCGACCTCTATGTCTGTTCGATGGTTACTAGCATCTGTATGGGTACGAGTTTGGATGGATCGAGACAAATTCTTTCTAGATGCGATCTAGGTCATACTACACTATTGTTTTACAGTCTTGATAATATGGCCACGGCATAGGGACCTCATCAGACCATGTTGATTCTGACGAGCATTGAGTTCCTAGCGAACACACTGATATCGAGGGGGAGGACACTGAGGACTGGGATCCTAGCGAGGACATAGATTCGTATGAGGGTTGCGATCTCAATGAGTGCTGAAAGTCCTGAGAGTCCGACGATGGTGCATGATGGTCGTATACCGAGTCAAGGTCTGGGAGCTCCGGAGCAAAATCCGCGACAAATCGATCGAGTTCGGAGAAGTAGTGGTCTGAGCATCTCGGATGAGCAGAATTAAGCGTGTCAAGGTACGAAGGCTGCCGCAGCTGTTCTTGCGCTTGTGGAGCCGTCCATTGATAATCGTATCGTGGTACCCGGGGGTGGCCTGGCAGGGGACGTGTTGCTAAGTTTTGCGTTGTCGTGCGCCAAACCGGATCAGCCGCAGAGGGGAGCATAGCAGGAGTCCAGGGTGCCGGACGTTGTGACGGAGGTTTCAAGAGGCTGGGAGCGTACGTGCATTGCTCCGTGGAATAGGCCTGGATTGGCAAGTAGGCGAGGGTGTCTTGTTCTGCGAACTGTTTACCCCTGGGAAGCAATGGACCCGTCTCATTGGATTCCGATCGAATATCAGTGTTATATGAAGGTATAAATTGGGTGTCATCACGATTGTAACCCCCAGCGTGACCGTGAGATGCGCCGTGACTGCGAGATGCACTGCGACTATAAGGTATGCCGCGGCTATGAGGTACATCGCGACTACGAGGCACGCCACGGTTGTGAGATGCGCCCCGGCCGGTAAAAGATGGGGGCCGAGCGACCGTGTCACGAACTAGGGAGAAGGAGGGCTTGGGTGGAGCTGTATGCGGGAGTGCGGCGCGAACTCTCTTGATCTTGCGTGCCTTCTTCTTGGGTGAAGAAACAAGCTGAGGCTTGCGCGAAACCTCGGGTGAAGGCACAACTCCCTCCTGAACGCAGCTACTGTCATCGGTATTTTCCTTTCCGTTCAATGCTTGGTACTTTTTGCAATGGCGCTGATGGGCTTTAGCGACGTCCTTTCGTACACTGCAACATGTGTTAGTTCCTGTTTACACTGTGATTAAATTGTCGACGTACTAGTTATCGCATGCTTTGCAGTGCCATCCATATTTCTGAAGCGAACGCCCGACAAGATTAGACAGCCTCTGCGTGTGACTGTTGTTATTGCAATGACGTTCCTTCGTCTTCGAGTTGTCCATCAAGATTTTTTCGCAAAGAGAACATTTGAAATACTTCACAGGGAATCGCAGGCGTTTTTTAGGTTCCGTATACCTCCATTGGTTTTCTTTAATTGCTTGCTTTAACTAGATCGATTTTTGGTCAGATGGACGCAGGAAAAAGTTACTCGTTACTCACATCGACATCCCCATTGAAAGTAAAGGTTTCAGAGACAACCTCAACCTTCTCTGACAACGTTAGATATCCGTCGTCCTTGGGTTCGTAGTCGGCATCTGTGAGACTCTCGAGACTACCAACGTGTTTCTCGGGCCTATCGATCTGGGGGTAGTCAGGCAGCTGAGCAAGATCAGGAGTTCGAATCACGAAGTCAAAACCCCTTGACCGTTCCTCGAAGCTACTGAAATGGCCGCCGACGGGCAGTGGAATGACCGGTTCAAGCGGCGTAGCATCCGAGACAGTGGTCGGGATATCCTTGGCGACCGTAGGGTGCTCTACAGAGGGTGGAGCATCCTTGATGACAGGTTTACTGTCTTTGGAGGTCGAGTGCAAGGCTGCCGATGCTTCATCCAAGGCTGTCGCACTGTTTTCGGCGGTTGGATTAACATCGGCTGCCGACGCATCCTCTGAGGTTGTCGTGGTCGTTTCGGGGGTCGATTGAACGGCCACCGACGCATCCTCCAAGGCTGTCATAGTACTCTCGGCGGTACATCCCCCCTCCATGACCGACGCATCATCCAAAGCAACGATCCTGATACTTTCGTCGGTCGAGTCAACGTTTGTATCTTCCTCTGCCCGCTTTGTATTATCGGACGATAGCGCATCGATCTCTGAGGGAGATAGACACAGATTACATACTGCGAGGGACCGGTGAGAAGGGGCAGATGAATCGAGTGAACAGGGGCGAGACATAACTGAACAGCTTCTAAGTGGTAACTGCTGATTTGGTGTTGGGTCCTCAAGACGGCGAGTATGAGTTTAGTCGGGTCATCCCCTCCTATGAGTGGCGTGGGGTTATATACCTCACTGGATACATGACAGTGCGAAGTGCCAAGATCGGGCCGCTGTTGTCATGCTGAACATGGCCAGCGTAGTGTGGCGCCATGTATACACTGCCATCGTTTTGTCTGCAGCAGTTCCGAAGTCTGACAAGATCACGGATGAACCGCATATGAAGTCAGTGTGAAATAATCCGCCTATGCAGTCGAGTATTGTCTCACCTAAGGATGGCCTCATTCAGGGCTGGAAACGATCGTTCAAACCTCCATTTTACGATCGGGGGAAGATACTCACTGGAGATCTGATAACTACGAAAACCACCGGCATCATTTGCTGAGCAAAAAAGATGGGGCAATCCGTATGCCTGAGCCGTTCTGCAACGCGTAATGCCAGACTCGTTTTGTACAAAAGCCTGTGGCACTTCTGACGCGACGCGTCGTTTGCCTTCTGATCTGTTGTAAGCAAGAAGGGAGCGGAAAAATGTATTGACTTGGTCGAGTCGCTGTAACCTAACAGCCGATTGACAAAAGCTGGGAGCGATTTGAACAGAGGGAATGGCGAAGAATAGGACGGAACGATGCGATCATTTCGGTCCTGAAGGTGTATTAGGGTGTATTTTGTCGCAGTAGATTCTCGGAGAGTCCTGAAAACGCGACAATAGAGGTCGAATGTCATATGACGCCCGGGGCGACTCGGTGGAAGGAGGTTGGGGGAACGCGTGCGCGAAGTTAAACGCTAGCAATGATCACGTATGATCTTGTTGAAAAGTGTATTGTAAGTCCTATATCAAGGAATGATAGGGTGTGACTATGAGGACAGAATAATCGCTTACCTTATGAGACATCTCCAGGCCACTCCTCAGAAGAGTTTCCGCAGCGCACTAGTATTTGAACACTGATCGCAATCATTGGCACTGACTAGCGGTGAGTCTAACGGTAAGCTCGAAAAAACAAAACGCGCACATTTACTGTCCAGTACTATGTAGCTGGTTAAGAGTGATTCGTTGTTCATAGAGCGCCACCTAAGAGATGGTCAAAGCGTTTTTTTGGACGCCGTGAAACCGATGCCCGTTGAACCTTCGCGCGGAAAGCGCCTCGGAACTGCGCGAGATATATACGAGACCCATGTGGTACGCTAAACAATGATCAAGTCCAGTATGCACTTTCCTCGGTAAGTACCAATGCACTGTACAGTGTACACTGTCTGTCAGACCAACTCGCGCAGCTTACGGTACGCACAAACTGATTGCAAACATCTTTCGGTCAGTGTCCCTCTCTGCATGACGGCTTTTATATCACATACCTGATAGTAGCCATATGTATCAACAACATGTATCCATGACCAGCCAAGTTGTAAGATGCTTGATCCTCGAAAGTCTGCGGGCGTCGGGAAGGCGGGTTAGACTCGTACCCAGTCAATTCAGGCCAGCGCTAATTAGCTTGTTATGGAAGGTTAATTCCGTTTTGGAAGTAAGTCAGCCTCAATTATGTAATCGGGTGCCGTCTGGCAATGAGCCTGGCGCGGTTCAGCTTCAAGTTCTGCCGCCCGCCGGAGAAACTTGTTCTTTGGCGACCACGAGTGTGATAACTAACGGATTCAGAATAAACTAATGTGCGAGTCAGATCGATAGGGATCATAAGAAACCGTGGCTTGGCTTAGAGGGGAGTCGGGTGCGAATGAGGTTTGTCGTGCGTCGATACATTTCCCTGCTACCGATTACTCAATCCATTGCAGTCTTTTGGACTTCAGATTTGTTGTATACACGTTGCACAGCTGCAATCTACTGGTGTAAGTACTAGCATGGGCCTCCCGCCGTTTCGTACGAGCTGTTTGTATCTCTGAAAGCTTGAACGTACATGGAGATGTATCAGGAGGGCCGAGAACATTATATGTACTGCTCGGCAGCACAACGGCGACAGGACCAGCGTCGTGATGATCATACCCATGGATCTGCAGACACCCACTCCGGCGTGCTCGCTGAGTGGCTCGCTAACGTGCTCTGACTCGTTGCAAAGGCGTGTCGCGGGGCGACCTGGGGGACGGACGGCCTCGGACGACGCGTATCGCAAGCGTCATGATCTTCTCCAGGATCTCCCCTCCGTCGACAACTTCTTCTCGTGCGCCTCGTTGGCTGTTCGTGTCGAGCAGTGTGTGCTCAGATAGTGCCCCGTTCCGCTCCTTGTAGTCTATGGCGCAAAGGGCTCAAGGGGGGCGTGGTGGATGTTGGCTGCAGTGGGTCGCTTCCGCGGGGGCCGAGCTCGCTGGGGCAGGTAATGTCGGGGAAATTGAGCAGACTAGTGGGGAGGACGTGGAGGGCGGACGGTTGGAGGGAGGTGAGGCCGTGTAGCGAAAGAAGCGCGAACCGCTCTGCAGAACGAAAATAGCTAGCTCCACAGCATCAGATCAATTGACCCTTGCCTTGCACCCTGCCTCACGACAGGTCACATCATCGTCCTCTCAATTATCAGATATAAACCTCCCTGCTCACTCCGAGATAGCCCAAACGACTCTTCTACTTAAACCCCCACTATCGCTCCTCTCTCTCCTCCAATAACGCGCACCATGTCTGCCTACACGCCCACAGCCTCTGGCAGGTCTACTCCTCTCCACTTTAAAGACGTCGTAAGTGCACTCAAAGAATGCGGCCATCTCTTCGAATGCGCCTGCCTCGCCATGCAAACATACGCAGGCCATTTACTTACTGGAGTGTCACAACAGATTGTAGATACACTGAAGCAGTACAAGAACGAGACGGAATCCGAGGCTCACCAGGCGCGTCATCCGGAGTATTCGCGTTTGACGCGTATTTAACTGCCCTTCCGCTGTAGATTTTCCGTGAATCTGCAGGTCATGCCAAAGGTCTCCTTCCCGAGACAGTCAACCCTGTACGTATTCCAATCTGTTCGGCGTGTTGCCGTTGTTAAAATCCGTGTCGCAGGATGAAGAGACGATACCCGGTATTGAGCACCCAGGCAGTACCGGTGTCATTTACTGCTCGGACCGCGCCATGGCGAACGGCTTCAACTACACGTCCAGTCATGAATGGTCTAACCTTGGACAGGGTGCTCCCGAGGTGGGAAACATCCCCGACGCGCCACCGCGCCCAACAACGATCCAGCTGCCTTTCGATGCCTTGGAGTACGCACCTACCACCGGCGTGACAGGTGCGTATGCATCTGTATTGATCTTTAGGTCTGTGATCTGATCTGATCGTCTCGGTGATGCAATATACAGAACTCCGCGAAGCTGTCGCCCACCTATACAATGACACTTACCGCAAGGGTAAGGACAGTCAATATACCTACGAGAACGTCTGTATCGTTCCCGGCGGTCGTTCGGGCTTGTCTCGTCTTGCTGCAGTAGTTGGCGACGTGTACTGCGTAAGCGTCACTTCGCACAGGTTTGACGTCGAGATGCTGATATGCCACCTCTGCTCCACAGTCTTACCAGATTCCTGATTACACCGCCTACGATCAGATGCTTGGTGCCTTCAAGCGACTAGTTCCTGTTCCAACGGCGTCAGTAATCAGTTTCATCACTCCTAGAGTGCAGGTCGACTGATCTGCGATATTGTTCTATACAGTTTGGACCCAGCTGTAAGATGATCTGTGCTCATGATATCTTTTTTCATCTAAACCTGTGCCACCCAGAACCATTACCGCATGGACATGGATCAGCTCAGGAAAGATATTCGCACCCAAGGTCTTGAGGTCATCTTGCTCTCTAACCCGCGCAACCCTACTGGCCAAGTCGTCCAGGGTGAGGAATTGAAGGAGTTGGTTGAGACGGCACGCGAATCATCAACTACAATGATTCTCGATGAGGTCCGTGCACATTTTATAGTCTTCTATCGCATACTGACCCGTAGGGCTTCAGTTCTACTCTTGGTACATTTACCCCGAAAATGAAGCTGAGTTTGGCAAGTCCATATCGTCAGCACAATATATCGACGACGTGAATGAAGTACGTACTCCATTGTATGTGTCAAACCCCCTAAACTCACCTTATGGTATCAGGATTCTATCGTTATTGTGGACGGACTGACAAAGGTAAAATTGGGCTATTTGCATGACGAGCTACCTTGACTCACCTCGATGCAGAACTGGCGCCTTCCAGGTTTCCGCGTATGCTGGGTAGTGGGACCAAAGAACGTTATCAGCGCCCTGTCGCAATCCGGGTCCTTCCTTGACGGCGGTGCAAATCATCCTCTCCAGCTGGCTGCGATTCCCCTGCTTGACCCTGTCCATGTTCGCGCTGAAAAAATCGCGCTTCAGAAGCATTTCAAGCACAAACGTGACCACGTTCTCAGGCGTCTCGAGCGTATGGGGCTGAAGGTTGCTATTCCTCCGCAATCGACTTTCTACGTATGGTTGAACTTGGATCACCTGCCTGCTCCTTTGAACAACGGACTGGTACGTTTTCTTCTGGCTGTCTTCGATTGTGCGGGTGAGATGCTTATCGGGTATCATGACAGACTTTCTTCGAGGAGTTGCTCAAGGAGAAGTGCATCGTCATCCCAGGTATCTTCTTTGACATCAACCCCGCCCACCGCCGCAACCTGTTCAACTCGCCTTGCCACCACTTTGTCCGCCTGTCCTTCGGCCCGCCTATCGAAAGTTTAGACAAGGGACTCGACGCCATGGCTCGCGTGCTGAAACGCGCAAAGAAGGAGGGCATGCGCAATTTCGGACACAGTTACAAGAAAAGCCTCGATGGCTCCAATGCTTCGATTCAACACCATGTTTGATAAAGGTTGAAGCAATGACTGGGGCACGGTTTCCGCAGACAAAATCGCACTTAAATTATATGTTCGCATAACGTGGATGGGTAGAGTCTGGAATACTTGTATAACTACAGAGAAATAACGACTCTGGCAGAATATCTGGATAGAACAGTGTGAAAGGTCGACTGAAATCGTGGGCGCGGGCGCTCTCGACATATGCTATCCGCACGAGAACGTCTCGTCCTTCTCTTGCCAGACCATATGGCCCAGCTATTTCAGTATTGTACTGCGCACACAGGGACGCATGCCTTATCGTCCTCTCGCAGTTTCCTCTCAACTTGAACTGCTTCCTGCTCCCTCTGCGCCAGTTCTCCGCCTGCGATTGGACGACAGCCGGCGCCCTGGCCAAGCCGTTCAGTCGGGCGGATCTCGCAGCGACTAGCGCATCCAGAGGGCGCCGTGCTGCTTTGACGAAAGTGTGTCTCGTCCAATAGCACGATGGCCGAAGCATACGGTTCAGAGCTCGGAAAGACCCAGCGGCCACTACCAGTACCTTGGTTCCCTACCACCACCACCCTCCCACACTCTGAATCGGTCTACTAGCTTTCTGTATTCTAGCTTGCTGTACTGCCCCTGCTCGCACAATCACACACAATCATGACCGTGGAACATCTCCCAGTGTCCAAGTCTAACATGGCGACTCACGAGGAGTCGTCCGTGAGCCGTTTCATACCCGATCCGAAGAGTCTAGCGGTGAGCACCAGTCGAAAGAACAGTCCCACGCGGCCGAGTTCTCATTCTCATGCATTGTTACTGCTGGCGTTCAGATTGTAGGATGTCCTTTCAGGTGCGATCTCTGTGCTGCGTATTGATTGTGGCGTGACGGACCGCTAATCACCATGTGCTCTTCTGCTTCACAGCGGTGGCCAGGTGCGCAAGGTTTTTGACACTCAAACCCCACTTGGTATTGACCATTTCATTCGTTCACTCACAGCCAAAAGCAGGCGTCGACCAAGGCCCGATACACCTAGTACACGCCGGCCTTCCCCAGCAATTGAGGGAGCTCGGTTGGAAAGTGGAATTTAATGGCCACCACGAGTTTGAAGACATTGATGCTCAAATCGCTAATGACCCACCGATCGGCATGCTGAAGAACCCTCGACGGGTCTCGAAGGTCTGCGAAGCCGTAGCTCAGGTCGTCGGGGCACATGCAAAGCGGGGAGTGCTACCTCTGACACTGGGAGGTGACCACTCATTGGTGTGTTTCTTGTACATTCTGGCAATGCTTCGTATTAATGGTTCTGTAGGCAATGGGAACCATATCAGGGACGTTGAAGTGAGTGGGTTGCAGCCTTGTTCGTGTGTCAAATGCTCAAGGCCTTGCTCAATCTACCAGCCAATACCCAGACGCATGTGTCATCTGGGTCGATGCACACGCAGATATCAATACTCCAGAAACCACAGAATCAGGCACATATCCTGCGTTCAGCCATACTTGAGTCACTTACAGAATCGGCCTTTTCTACCAGGTAACATTCACGGCATGCCCGTGTCTTTCCTTCTCGGCCTCGGAAAACCCGTTCCCGAGTTCAGCTGGATCAAGCCTATCCTCAAGCCAAACCGCATCGTCTATATCGGCCTGCGCGACGTCGATGCTGGCGAGAAACGCATATTGAAGGAGAACGGCATCAAAGCATACTCCATGCACGAGGTGGACAAGTACGGTATCGGGCGCGTTGTCGACATGGCCCTCGATCATGTGAACCCCCTCCGTAACCTGCCCATCCATCTGAGCTTCGACGTGGACGCGCTGGACCCGACGGTCGCTCCGTCGACTGGAACGCCGGTGAGTGGCGTTGATACGAGCCTTCTCTTAGCGGGGCGCTGAACGTTTGTACGTATAGGTCCGCGGTGGTCTGACGTTCAGAGAAGGTCATTACATTTGTGAGACCATTTACGAGACAGGTTGTCTCGTAGCGCTGGATATCATGGTAAGGCGTCCGCTTTGTCATGAGCGTATCATTGCTAAATTCCCTTCCTTGTGTAGGAGGTCAATCCTTCACTTTCGGATGCTGAGGCTGTCAAGCAGACGGTCGCAGTTGGCTGTTCGCTGGCACGGTCAGCTCTCGGTAAGCTTATCCTAACTGTGAATCAGTTCTATGAGTTAACACAGATTACCATTAGGCGAAACCCTCTTGTAAGGGTCCGAGCATCAGGCTTAGATGTATCCTTATCAATCGGACCGTACCCAGACATCGCACAGCAACTTTACTGCTATATGTATATCATGTAATTGAATACATCCATACATCCGATTAGATTCGGTCGTACTAGAAGCTTTGGTGTTGAGATTGCTAATAATACCATCACTATTAGTTGTCAGGAAGAGCACAACGGTCGGCCGAGAGATTCAAGTCTGATAGCGAGCGTCAGTCAAAAGTGTATAATGGAAGATTTAGTTGTTTACCGTTGCCCCACCACTGCGGGAAACTCGTAGCATTCCCCGCTGCGCCAAAGACAGCCTAGGTGCAGTAGTCACAGTTAATCCACTTTTTGGAACGGCATCCTCCAATCCACTCACGAAGTTTAAAATGAACAGGATAACCTGAGTCCCTCCATCCATGGCAGCGCCGACGATGTAACTGACGGTCACTTGGTCAACATGAAGATGCGATGAGAAACCTAATGCACGTACTTGTATTTTGTGAACCAACGAGGGTACCGCGTTCGAACCCACCATTGTGAGAAAACGCCAATAGCCATGGCAGCACTGATGATGATGAAATCAGTGAGATTGAACCTGCGCGCAAACAGGGAATCATACTTCACAGACGAGTTGATGCCCACGGACAGATAGGCACTATACTGTAAAATATCAAGGGTATTGATTGATGTATTGAAACGGAAGAGCCCTGCCCGCACCTGCATGATGATACCGGTGTTGATATTATTGAACCCAACTTTCGGCCAGAACCGATGCTGTAATGACATATGAGATGAGTTCTCCACGTGGTGATAGAGGCACGTACTGCTATGTAGAATGGGAAAGGTAAAACGAGACCAATTGCCAGAGCAATAGGTACAATGTGATATGTTCCGTGAGGCCCGAACATCTCAGGTCCAAGTGCACCCCAAGCGATGGCGGCCGCTGTGATTAAACCGGTCAGCCGCGGTGACTGCGGGTCACTTATCAAAAGATTCTTCACAGTTATAACTTTGAGCGTTCTGACCGGACCACAAACGAGTACCGGAGATAGAGAGCAGAGCTGTGAAGATTTCAGTGAATATCGTCCGTCTAGCAAGGGAGGACACGTACCTGGCCGATTGTTCTGGATGATTGAGAGCATCATGATGTCTGATTTACTCAGCTTGCGTATCTCTAGCTTTACGAAGTTCACTCACAATTGAGTACAGCGCCAACAACGGTGCCTGAATGCGAGGGTATTATCAGTACAGCTTCTCCACGGTGACCTTGCATTGCCCGATTGATTACTCACCGACTATTTGCATGAGAAAAGTGACCCTGGGTGCAAGCTTAACATATTGTCCCAATTTCAAGTCCTGAAGTAGGGCAATAGCCATTGTCATGGGATGCTGCCCATATAGTGCGCCATACATATTGGCGATCGGTTTTCCTGGGACAATATATCCTGCAAAGAGTGTTAAGATAACTTTACACAAGTGCACATTCAAACGCCACAAACCAGTGATCATTTGGAAGAAACTTGTCCCGCTGGTATTGAACTGTGTGAATCCGATAGTGGCGGCCATGATTCCGTAGAGGACGCAAAAGATGAAGCATATTATCAACAATATGGTTAATGCCCACCAAGGCATGCCGGAATCGCCGGCATAATTTGCTGTGATAGCTCAGTCGAAGGATCGGACCATCAGTTACATGACTCACTGGCTTGGGCTATAGCATATGCAACTGCCAGCACGGCAAAATACCACCAACGGGGTATCTGTTTATATACCTTCATTTTCTCGAAGTGCTAGGGCCGCCTAGTTCAGCGCCGTACTACCCGATATGGTATATAATATACTTACAATATCATTAACCTCTAAAGGTGTCTTGTTCCATGGATTGAATGCTAGCATGACCGGTTTGATGTCATGCCAGTGATAGAGGAAAACGTGTGTCAAGACCGCGCCCATAGACAAGTTACCCGTGACCAGATAGAGAGCGTTTGAGGCAGAGAAGTACGCAGGCTGTTGGGTACAACACTGAGGCGCGTTCTACGATTTTGATGGGTAATATCGCACTCACCCCCAACTCTGCATATTTCGCTGCGTCGAACTTGTTATCTGTAAGAAGTGCCGTCTGGTTGTATTGTGAGCCATCTGCGGCCTATACGAATCTGTCAGTCAACCAAACGCCAAAAAATGAAGAGACATACGAAGATCGCTTGGCTCATGAAAGGGAATTGCTTTCCCTGCCATACGTTTCCGTAGTACAACCCTGCCATCAGGATATATGTCAAGATGATCCCAATGTCTTGGTTGACTTGCAGCCATATGGGTGAGTACATGCACGTTGAAGTGATGTAGTTCCAATCAAAACACCATTCGAGGAGACCGAGGCCCTCGTTGTTGGAAGCACCACCAAAGACATTACGAAGTACAGTGCTGTTGTTGTCAGCCAGGCAGATGATAGACACGCCAGTCAGCAGGGGAAAGATGACTGTCAAGAGCGGTAAGTTTGCGGATATGGCACGCATAATGAGATAACTGACACTCTGGAATGATCTCATAGCAAAACAACACTCCGAAAACAATCCAGAATATACGTGTGCGCTTGGAAGACATTTGTCTGTCATAATGCAACGCTTGGAACAAATTGGCTGTTGAGACTATATGTATATGTATGTCAATGTGAACCGTAATGGGTGTAAACATTACTAAGCCCTTACTGGTGAACGGCCAGAAACATTTTGTTGGCTTGACCAGGATGTCTTGCAATAACCCGGCAAAACCGTATCCAATCAATTGGGAGCCAATGCACGTGAAGATCGCAAGTCCAGGATTCTAAAATAATCTTCATTCACTGAAGACAATTAGCATCAACAAAGGTAGGGGCTTACGAGATTGTTGTTATAATACACTGAACAGGTTTATCAGCATTTGCAGAGCATCAAATATCAATGTCTCTTACGTTCTTGGACGGATATCACTTGAATTGCAGTGGCTGAATTGGCGGCAGTGGACGACATTATGATTATGGCTGCATGCTCCTTGACTAACCGATATCACGTCGCTATTTGAGGTATGTCACTCTTAAGACTTGGCCAGACTTACTATTGAATACGCCTGGATTGAGCCACCTGAATATGCCTTTGGAAGGCATGATCAAGTGCATTGCAGTGCCGAACCAATATGTGATGACTTGCAAGAAGAGAACAGAGACGTTCAGGGTTTGCGGCTTGAAGTAGTATATCTGTGCAAGAACACTATAAGATCGGATGACCGTTGAGTGTACCCACCGTAAAAATGAAATATATAACACTGACGCTCCAAATGCCGAAAATCCCAGACCCAGGAACATAGTCCGGAATGTGAGAGCAGGAACTTCAGGATCATCCTGCGTGCTGAGAACCTTCGATCGAGGATACGGATGAGTATACCAAGGCCAGTGGAATGTCAAAAAGGTTCCTACCTTCAGGGCAACTTCGTATGCTTCCTGTACACGGAATTCTTCCTCGATAGGCTCGTCATCAGAGGACTTCTCTTCGACCTGTGCAAGTTCCTTCAGATGCAGATCATCGTCTCCTGCACTGGATTTCGAAGACGTCCGCAGGACCTTAATATCGTGCGCCGTCTTCTCGATGGAGGAGGAGGCCGAGAACGTATCTTCCTCGCTGTGCAGCGACTCAGATATTGAGGTATGGGAGGACATGACGAGCTCACTCAGAGAGAGCCACCTAGCATGTCTCGACTTTATGCAAACTCCGGTCTACGCTGGAAATTTTGGACAAAGGAATAACTCAACGAAATTTCGCGCATCTTTCCAAATAACGAATGCGAGAAGCTAGCTGCAAAAATAGACCATCTCATGGCCAGCTCGATGTCTACCTTCGATAGGCATTGTGATGTGTGTCTGCCAAAACTATCAGCACTGTGCAGATAGCAAGTTTGTTAGTGGCTTATGTCGAAATCATATGGACACACACCAAAATACGTCGAACGCGGCTAGAGGCTATGTATACTACTGATGTAGAGCCTGCTCGCCTCCTCGTATCGACCGGGTGACATGTCGGGAGTAAGCACCGCTCTACTGCCCTATCACAGAGGTGTCTAAAAGTGTCGCGACTGGCACCGACGTCGCCAATTCCTCAGCGCACACCACATACTCCGACGATAGCATGTGTTCACAGATAGGCCCGTCCTCCGAAGAGAAGATTTTGATGAACAGAGACATCAATTCCGTGTTGTAAAAATAAAATGTGTTCCGACAGTGCATCCGCATGTGTTCCGATTGTCATAACTCGTAGAGACGCCTGGATTTTCCTATAATTGTGCTATGTCACTAACGGTAGCTGAATATCGCGCGAAAATCGCGTACCCTTTCATTCTCTGCACGTCAGTAAGATACACAAGAGATCACGGAGATGGCTCGAAAGAAAGAACTGGCCAGCGTGAGCGCCAAACCACGGTCATTATTTGGACTCGGTTTGTTGATGTTTGGTCCTATGGCTGCCATAATTACTGCTTACGGCGGCAGGCTTATGTCACCAAATGGTGGTCGTAGAGAACACTACACGCACCGTGTAACGCGTTCATTTCACTGTAATACGCCTGAGATGTTCGCAACGGACAGTGCTATGAGCGATGTCCCGCCTCTCGTGTGTCCCTGTGGTGCTGCATGGGCTCTTGTAGCACGATAATACATTTGATCGCAACCTGAGTCACCGACGAGTCATGTCGCGGGAGCCGCTCCCCAGAGGTACCGACGGCCTCGGCGCAGCGCAATATAGGTACTTGTTGGTCCAAGATTACGCGGACTGCGACGCGTAGCTAAGATGAGTGGTTAGCATGAACATCGATGTTGGTATCGCCACGACGTACCACAGTATCCTTGACGAGCGCTTCGCTGTGATAGCATCTTCCCTGTCAATCCAGTAAGTATTCAATTCCAACGTTAAGCGTGGCGTATATCTATTCATTGCAAAACTATTACAGTACTCAGTACAGGATCCGCATTGACAAACTCATTAAACATCCATGAGAGAAAATGCAACAACAACCGACGTAAAAGTCATAAGAAACCCTCTTAATTATCAGGAAGGGCGCAGCGATCGGCCGACAGATTGAAGTCTGGCAGGACGACATTAGTATAAACGGCAGTCAACGACATGACTACCACTTACTGTTACCCCACCATTGTGGGAATGGATGCGCTGTTCCTGACGCGCCGAAGACGGCGAAGTTAAGGATAAAGCTAATGACCTGGGTTCCGCCGTCAAGCCCAGCGGCAACGATGTAGCTGGAAGGGATTTGATAAGACGGTCTGATAGACACGACAAGAAATATATGGCACGTACTTGTACTTCGTGAACCATCTGGGGTAGCGCGTGCGCACCCACCATTGCGAGAAGATACCGAGCACCATCGATGGGCTGCGAAGGTACGGTCAGACGTCGCGCTCTTTTAAACGAAATTTGTGCAACTTACTTCACAGAGGTGTTGATACCAACGGACAGGAAGCACGAGTATTGCGTGATGATCGAGGTGTTGAAGTTGTTGAACCCGGCTTTTGGCCAGATGCGGTGCAACACGTAGAACGGCAGAGGCAGGACGACACCAATCGCAAGCGAGACGGGCACCATGTGGTAGACAGCCTTCGGGCCGAACATCTGGGGACCAAGAGCACCCCATGAGATAGCGTTGGCTGTAACAGTGCGTTTAGCACGATGGACACTATGAAAAATGTCCTAGGACATACAGTTGTACTGTTGGGCGTTCTGGCCTGACCACAGACGAGTTCCGGAGATGGACAACAGAGCCGCACGATTGTTGTTGATGATAGACAACATCATGACGTCTGGAAGAAACAATTAGTAACTTCCGGAGGCAAAGACGTGGCAAACTAACAGTTCAAGATAGCTCCCACAATGGTACCGAGCATCTGCATGAGGAAAGTGATACGAGGAGCGAGCTTGACGTATTGGCCGAGCTTCAGGTCCTGCATAAGGGCGATACCCTGGATCATGGGGTGTTGGCCGTAAAGGGCACCGTACATGTTCGCAACGGGCTGTCCGGGAAGGATGTATGCTGATGCACCCAGTCAGCACCCAGCAAAATCTGTTCACTCAGCGAGAGAAACCTACCAGTGATCATCTGGAAGAAACCCGTGCCGGAAGAGTTGAACTCGTAGAAACCAATCGTAGCCGCAAGCATGCCGTAAAGCGCGCAGAAGACGAACGAGATGATGACTAAGACGGTGAGCGTCCACCAAGGCATGCCGGAGTGGCCGGTGTAGTTGGTCGCTTGCGCGATGGCGTAGGCACCAATGAGGACGACGAAGAACCACCAGCGGGGGATCTGCTTGTACACCTTCATCTTCTCGAAGTGCTGTTTATCCGATGTAAGCTCAAGAGCCCAAGCGCGACATCTGCACAGAAAGCACGTACAGGGTCATTAATGACGACGGGCACTTTGTTCCATGGGTTGAAGGAGCGGAACAGGGGCTTGAGGTCGTCCCAGTGCCAGAGCAGAACGTGGGTGAGGACGGCGCCGAGCGAGAGGTTGGACGTGATCAGGTAAAGCGCGTTGGTGGCCGAGAAGTAGGCAGGACCCAATTGCTCGTACTTCACAGGGTCGAACCTTCCATTCGTCAAAAGCGCAGTCTGGTTGTACTGGCTACCATCTGCGGCCTGCATACATGAACTGTTTGAGCAATTTCTCCAACGACTCTTTGAGCTGCAGAACTCACGAAGATAGCCTGACTCATGAAGGGGAACTGCTTGCCGTTCCAGAGGTTGCCGTAGTAGACTGCGCTCATCAGGATGTAGGTGAGAATGATGCCGATATCCTGGTTGATCTGCAACCACAAGGGGTTGTAGAGGCATGGAGAACCGATAAGATTCCAGTCGAAGCACCACGAGAGCAGGCCCATCCCCTCATTGTTGCTCGCTCCGCCGAACACATTACGGAAGACGGTGTTCGTGTTGTTGGCCAGGCAGAAGATGGAAACACCAGTCAAGATCGGGAAGATCCCTGCAAAGGAAATACTGCGGCTTTAACATTTAATAAATACAGATGGCGTCCATCACTCACATTGTGGGATGATTTCCCAGCAGAACATAGCACTGCATCAAAAATCAGCTTCCATAAAGCTGTCGAGACAAATGATACACACGTGAAGATCATCCAGAACATCCGGACACGCTTGGAAGTCATCTGGTTGTCGTAGTGGAGAGCCTGGAACAAATTCGCCGTAGAAACTGGAAATGACAGTCAGGTGGACATGGGGGTCTAACAAACGTATACTGCTTACTCGTCGCCGGCCAGAACGCCTTGGACGGTTTCACCATGACGTCGGACAGCAATCCTGCATATCCGTAGCCCAGAAGCTGCGAACCGATCAATGTAAAGATGGCTATGCCAGCATTCTGCACGGGTTGATTAGCGTGCTGATCTTGGCGGGTTAAACGCTTGGACAGTAAATACACACCATCTGGTTGTTGTAATATACTGACCAGAAAAAATCAGAAAATCGCGCAAATACGACGGTCGAACAACTTACAATCCTGGACTGATATCACCTGAATGGCTGTAGCAGAACCCGCGGCGGTAGAAGACATGATGATGATAGCAACATGCTCCTTAACTAAAATGAGCTGAGTCAGCACCTAGTTCATGGTCCATCAACCCCACTAGAATCCACGCACTGTTGAAGGGGCCCGGGTTGATCCACCGAAAGATGCCTGTGCTCGGAAGTGCAGCGTGCATACCGTTACCAAACCAGTACGATAGAACCAACAGGAACAGCGTGGAGACCGACAGTGTCTGCGGCTTGAAGTAGTAGATCTGAGCAAGCACGCTGGACGTCGATTGAGCGGTGAGATTGTGATGTAACTTTACAGGAACACTTACGCGCCGAATGCAGAAAAACCGAGACCAAGGAAGAACGTCCGGAACGTAAGAGCTTGGAGCTCGGGTTCGTCCCGTGTAGACAAAACCTAGTGCGCATCATGAGCGGGGGAAAAATCAACATCGCACTGGGGAAAACCCTTACCTTGATGGCAACTTCATAGGCATCTTGGACAAGATACTCCTCGTCGGTCGCTTCGTCCAGCTCTATCCGTTCTTCCAACGCCTCGACCTCCTTCACCATTTGGTTGTTGTCATCGGCGATCTTGCCATCGGAGTCGAGGGACTCCTGGTCGACGGAGTCGTTCGCATGCTTCTCGTCTATGGGATGTTTCTCATCGTAGCTGGGTAGCGTAGAGAGATCGGCCATGACTGAAGGTGGGAGTACAGGGGACTCTGGCGAAAGACGGGTGGGAGGAGACGGCTCTATATCTCCTCGGGGAAGCGTCTTCGGATAGGTATCATATGGACATCCAAAGAGGTGATATCTCCACATTCCCTTGCGATTTCCATTCACAGAGAGAAGCTCCCATGCCGAACCATGCGTTATCGCGCGCTATGTCCCAGAACTCCATCGACAGTTTCCACAGATAGCTTCCCTGGCAGAAGCACAAGGTACACATCAGCTGCGATCGAGCGACACGGCGAACGTCTGCGAGCCATAACATTGATAGTATTATTGTGTCTCCGGAGTAGTGTCGCCAATCTGAAAACCGTGATAGGTAGGCACAACGTAGGCACAACGTGGGCACAACGTAGACACCCCCAGTGATACCGTCCTGATAGAGCGACGTTGTCGCCAGAAGATAGCCCCCCTCGAAGCACCTAGAGCTGCCTGCCAACGGCCCTTATCGCCTTTCCCGGTACGACTGGACGCTTCGACGGTGTCTGCCATCCGTGAGAATGCAGCAAGCACACTGACAAGAGGCAAAATCGTGCCCCGTTGCCCAGTGACGCTCCCCGCACACGACAACAATGACAGCGTGCAGGTACAGCCTTCATCACATCTCCGGGAAGGCTGCAGACGTCGGTCTAGTAATTTCGAGATTGAAGCACATGGCGCACCTGAGGACATGATTGCCGGCATGCTAAAAAATGCATGCATCCCCAGCGGCGGGTGGTATCTCCATGTCCGAGACACCAAAACACCGCTACGAAGGCCGCTGTCGCTTCCAGACGGGCAGGCGCATCGTCCACACTTCGGAGAAAGGTCTTGCGAGGCGGGGCGCGCTAATCAAGATAAGACCGTGCGCCGATTCAGCCCTGTCATATGGCAAATATTGATCTGACGTTGGTCACCTTCCATGTTCCCTATCGTCTCCTCCAAAAAAAAACCACACTCGACGATAACAATATTCGGAACCACAATATGCTACGGAGTGCGTGTTCCGTCGGATGCTGTCTGCCTCATCCCTTTGCACCAATAGGCCAGCCAAAGGTGGGACTTCGCTCTCTGCAGTGTGTGATAGACTCTCCGAACTCGGGTACAGGCAACCTCAAGCCCATGGTCCAGTCTCACACATCCGCAGCCGTGGTATAAGCAGATAACGCTCCTTCGGTAGAACTCCGCCTACCTGGGAAACCATCGGTACGCTAGGCAGGCTACCGCGTCTCCACATCGCAAGCTTGCAATGGGGCTATGTATAATCGTGCGAGCCCAATCCAGAGGCGTTCCTGGTAGACCACATGACACCTAGAGAAAAGATTGTGGCGCGGATGTACATCATAAGAAATCAAACTTACATGGGGTCAACACATGGAAGTGCGGATATTTGTGGAACACTGTCTTCCGACCCAGCTACGCCCGGTAATGGAAGACGACTCTCACGCAAGAGGGATGACGTCGAGATTCTGAAGAGCAAGATCCGCACAGACAGGCACAGAGTGGTTTATTCTGTTATCTGTGGCAGCGAAGTCTCTCGGTCAGATCCCTCAGAAGCAAGTACGAGAAAGCTAAACAATGCATCACCTTCTACATCGACGAACAATGCAGCGTCCCGTACCGTTCATTGATCAGATGCATGGCAGCTTTAAGACACGAGGGATCCGGTCGGTTGGGCATCGTTGCCAAGCGGTAATAATCCGAATAAGGTTACCCAACGTATCAATGGGGTATGGCCATACTGTGCGGGACCGCATGCAACACTTCAGGCTGTGATGGTCAACGGATTGGAATGGATAGGAACTGATGAGAGGGAGCTTGAATCACGGTTCAGATCTCGTCTCTCCATTGTAAACTTCATATGGCTTCACGCTATCCAAAGCAGGGGTTTTGTCGCGAGGGGCACGCAAGCCTATCCTACAATTTCGCATCCTTCTGGTACAAACGCTCGTCTATCTCGGTGAACACGTCAAAGTTGCGCTGTAGTATAACCTCCGTGACAGTCTGCATAAAAGATATCAGGCACAGTGAACGTATGGAAAATGAAATGCCTTACACCTCCTGGAGCAAATTTTACGAGTGAGCGATGCAGCCGCCCTTTCTCGCCCCCGCGCGTCTCGTCTCCTTCGTAAGTCAGGATGGACCAGCCTTCGGGAGCGCCAAGACGAAGCGGCCGAGGATTAATGACCATCCGGCCAAAGGGACCCTCAGATAACGTTTTTACCTTCCCCCTCTGCTCTGGATTGTTGACATCACCCTGTAAAATCGATGCAAGCGTCGATACCAGATAAAACTGCGGTGGCATAAGACTAATGATATGTTTATCGCACTCGCGTAGAATGGCGGAAGGGTGCATAAAGCGAGCCGCGATGACCTCCTGGCCCCCGTCGGGTGTGGGCAAACGTTCCAACTTGTGTCCAGATGAAAACGCCGACGCTGGCGCAGCTTCTAGAAACGTGACGTAGAACTGGGTGTGGAACCGTCTGCATCAACCCCGATATCAGTGTCAAGACTTGCACACCAAAGATCGCCATGATTCTCACCTAGGTGCGTTTGATGGTGTGATCCACTGCGTGAAGGGCAGAAGACCGGTGACGTCTGCGGCCATGTCATGAGTAGCCAGGAAATCTCCAAACAGCAGCCTTCGCGCGTGAACCTCTTCTCGCGCGGCGTCCAGCACGCGGTCCGCTGGCGCATGCCCCACCCGAGGCGATGCAAACAATAGCCCCGTCTCTTCGAACGTCTCCCTTATGGCTGTAACCTGAAGCGAGCCATCCTGCTCGCGGTCGAAGTTCCCGCCGGGGAAGACCTGGGAGAATGTCAACCCGCGAAGCTACCCGAACACCGAACACCGTGGTACGCACATGCATGCCGGCGAACGCGCCTGCCTTTGGGTTGCGGTGTACAAGGAGCAGTTCATTACGTGCGTTAATGACGATAAGGCTCGCGGAGAGGCGAGGCGTGGCGGGTGCAGGTGCGGGGGCAGCCATGTGGGTGAGATGTCTGTTCGGATAGCAAAATCTGTTCGCCCAGTCGCGAGGCCGTTTCAGATGACAATTCAGCTGCACTGAAGAATGACGGGGCACCAGTGGCAGCATGCGCGAAGACTGGGGATGCGAGTGTTTGCAACGAAGGTCTCACGTAGATGCTAGGAGCATGTGATACAGGCCGCTCGTCGGCACCGTTATCCCCTGAAGCTACTTGCTTTCGCCGTGCTCATGGCGCTGATTGAGCACACGACAGATTTGCGTCGGAGAATTGTGGAGTATCAGGTAAATTGCAGGCGAGACAACAGATAGTACATTGTGCACAACACAGTGAGACATGGCGGCGGGAGCGAAGCAAGAAGAAAACGTCGGTCACTGTCGCGTCACGTTCACGCAGACTCCGGTTCAGCTTCCCACAGGCGCTAATACTCCACACTACTAACCTGGGAGACTAGACTCACTAGACCTTGAAGTAACCTCGCTATACCAATGTTACGCAAAAGTATATAGGAAATTCACTACTATATACTTTACAGATGGAGCTTGCAACACTGTCGATTATGATGATAATGTCCGAACCGTCTCCTTCCATCCCTGTGATAGCAAACATAGGTCAGTCAATCATAGCAAAAAAACCAAACTGAATTGAATTGACTTTATGATTGAGCAAAGTGAAATCGTCCTGCGTGGTAGCGACATGCACCATGTAGCGTGCTAGCCGGTCCAGCTCTCGGTCCGCCAATGCTCGCGGCGTATGCGCGTCCTTGAAGGCAGATATCTTCAAGCCTTGGTTAGGGTTCAAAGCAAAGTTTCGACCCTACGTAGAACGTAAGTGTGAAAGGTCATGAATTGATTGAAAGTGATGCATACGAGATCATCCACATGGATGGTGTTTCTTGCACCGCTGGAATCAAACGTTAACACCGAATCTAGCACGAGAGAAGACGAAACTCACAACTGCGGGAGATGATTCCATATGATCTGAAGCGGCTTCACCGAATGTTTTACAGGCTTTCCATCTCTTTGAGAGAAGACTGTAAACATCGAAGTCTTGTCGAGAACTAAGAGTTTATGTTAGTATACGATGCTACTGATTCTGACGTCATAAGACACATACCGAACGATATCTATGCAAGGGTCAGGTAACCCGCAATTGAAGGATGCGGACACATACCTGATAGTTGTAAGATCCTCCAATCATCCCCAACTCCACTAACTTAACCTCTAGCCAACTCCAACTCGTTTGTGACCTATCATTGCTGTCAATACTCGTCCGAAAGGTGATTCACACTGCGTACCATATACATATATCGTAGTAAGGATATACAGCTTCCAAAAATTCGTGTAATCCTGGTCTAGCGCATTCGTGCGGTGGCAAAGCTCCCGAAGTAAGCGGTTTGGTATCCAGGATGGCTGCGAAGGCGTTCAGTGTTCGGTCCGCACGCGGACGTAGAATCGGCTACATACTATAGTCTATGTCTAACACCAGCAATCGCTTGCCCTCTCGGATGGGGCAGATTATGTTGATATTTAGCTGCCGGGTATGTTCCTGTATCTTTCGCAGGTTCCGTTGATCGTTCGCGTAAGCATCAGCTGCTTTGGGATCTGCACTGAAATCTAAATCAAAGTCGTTGACCACATCAGGGAGGTATTCCAACTCTGTATGTTATACCATATATCGCGTGAGTAATCCATGGAAACGATCGAAAGTCGAGCACCTACGAGACGGGTCCTTTATTTCATCCCCTTGTGGCGTCCCGACAAGAGTGAACTTCTTCCCGGGAACAAGCTTTAGATCTCGTCTGTGACAATCACGTTCAGACGAGAATGACAGCATTGTACGGAGTCTAACTTACACTGTAACTTCGTCTGAAGGCAGCTTACCTTTCACAAGACCGAGGATCTTCTGGCGTTCTGGTGGCACACTTGTTAGCTCTTGGAGAGCTGTCTTGAGATCGAAGACTCTGCTCGAATGTGAGACCAAGTGCAGCGCTAGGGATGGCAGACTTCACCTGTCTGTTTCCGCGATGTCTAATGTAAACGGCTTGCCCGCCCAAGAGAATTGCAAGTGAACCCATTCCTCCGCCTCTTGTACGACCTAGAAAAGTCGAGATCATTTCAGCCATGATAACGCGAGTAGTAATTCTATGTGTATACCTCTTTCACTTCGACGGTGCTCTGCACGCCGCCTTTGTTCAGCTTCTCCGTGCAGACCTGCTCGTAACTTTCGCTCGCGCTACCGTTTGATTCTTGTGAGGTCCGTAATATATCTGTAGACATTGAGGAGCTATTGTTGACCTTTATGGATGCTGAATCTAAACGGTAAAGCGTTGATGAGTCGAATGTCAAGGTCAGGTTCAACGTGCAGGTGGGCTGTGGCACGACGATATGTACGCGTGTGGGTCCCTCACGTGCGCCCCAGACTAGCGCTCATATATCCCCGTACCGCACGCAAACTGCACGAGTCGGTTGGGACAAACTTGTACTTATGATAAAGATACCAAAGGTACGACATGATCCGGCTTCCGCGGAAGTCATCTGAACCTGTCTGCTGATAGAAATGTGGAGTAGCGCCACGGTCGCAATACTACGCGTTTCAACAGTCATCAGATTGACTAGCATCCAGTGAGCAATGGCAAACTGTTGGCCCAGCTGTCCTTGACGAATCTCGACGTTGACGTGAAGGAGGTTCCTGTAGACCCTGCCATGTACGAACCGCCAGACTGACAAAATTTGTGTTCCTGGGGCCTGGACGTCGAATCAAAATGTATCGAGTTGGACACAATGACATTCCGTCTATGTTATGATGGAAGTGATCAAAGCTCCAATTTGTATACACTCTTTGAGTCGCGATGCCAACCTCAGAGATGGGGGAAGAAGTGACATGAAGTTCAGGAAGTTTTACCATCGACTCCGCCGACTTCCACATGGTATCGATCCTGACTGTCGTCAACTGACATGTCAGGAACTTTGGACTACCGCAAAAATATGTTACTGGGCTACTTGTAGAGTCCTGGTCCCCTCCATCCTGCTCAAATGATGAAGTACAAACTTTCCGGAGGCGGTGACACAATTTGTGTGATACGCGTGTAAGCTTCGCGCTGCCAATGCTCGTAAGCTACAAAGGAAGTAGTGCGAAGCTTTAAACCCATGCATGCGTTGCATCTGGTGGATAACTCACGAACGAATGGGCGGTGCAAGTGAATTACATACTGATACACAGCGGAGGACTTTCTTGAATACAATATACATAGATTCATTCTAGTGCTATACCGGCGATTGCTTGGAAGGTTGCAAGAGTGGATTGACCTGTGCACATATTTAGACAATTTAGGTAGTGGTTTGAGTGATAAACTTGCCTGTCGCCTTTTCCCCGGAACCAGCACCGTGATTCAAGAGCACTGGCACAGGGAGCAGAACATCGTGTTCAGTGTCATAGGTCCAGTTATGCCCATGAGCAACTGCAGAACAATGCTCAACGATCCGAAGCGACATCATGGTTGAGATCACCTACTACTGCGAGCCTGTTCAGTCGAGCAACCAAGATATCGCTGCATGAGGGGTACAGGAATTGATGTGAATGCCTTCGACACCAAGATGAAAGTCTTTTGACGGAAAGTTTCTGCTCCAAATTGCATGAGATTGTGCGTTAGGATGCATGATACACAACATACCAATGTATTGATTGAGCAAAAGGAACGCAACAGCTTTCAGATCCCCGCCAGGTATCGTTTCGTCTGCCACTGCTTTGTGAACGTCAGATGCGCGTAGAAATATCCTCTCGTAATTCCGTTCGGAGACTGAAGCAATCAGTCTGATTAGAGTTTGAGGAATAGGATGAGACATGAGCGTATTGGGTAGCCGCACATAAGCATGCTGTGCTGGAGGACTGTAATCTCGAGTAATTAGCAAGCAGCGTGGTTGTCCGATACTTGCTGCCACCTACAGATCGTCGAGAATAAGATAACTCAGAACCAGAGGCGTGATAATCAAGAGGCGGTCTAGGTGAGCTGTGTTCGCGGGCTGAAATACTGAGCTGAGTCTCTTGGTCTCATCAAGCTTGGAAGAGCGAATACATTTACGATGAGATCGATTTCCTCTGCGGTACGGACTAATTCTTCATATCGACCATTGGCAGCTAAATCAGACAAGGCAGGAAAGACAAGTCCGTAACGGCTCTCCTGCTGAGGAAGGGTGGGGTGGGGTGGTACGGGTGCGACAGGAAGTGGTTGTGCTTGTGGTTCTGGTGCTGCTATTGCCGGCACTGTTGCTTCTGGTGGCACAGAGCCACGCGCCGCGTCTTGGATCTCGAAGGCAGATGACAGGGGAGGAGTAGGAGGCCCCGTCATGTTCTGAAAATGACCTAGAGGGAACTAAGTCTGCACATTTCTCTAGCGAGCACCTTTTCACTCACAGAGAGGTTGTTGAGGCAGGACGTAGTCAGTGGCTGAGAACACGCGCTTGACGCGTTACATCTGGATCGCCGGCGTTGGGCAACACGTGGGCTTTCACCTCCGCTTCAATTGGCACTGGCCAGTGGCCACTAACCGACTGCACTGCTTTGCAGTATACCTCACCACTTGTTCGCAACCAACGATACCTCGTCAAATCCATCAGACTACACATTGTCGCGCTATAATGGAAGGTTTTGGAGATGACGAGATCGAGAGCATACTGTACATCGGCAGAGAAGTCTCAGGTGATGTACACCGACCCTACGTCTGTTCGCTCTACTAATGCCTG
The DNA here is from genome assembly GCA_011032875.1 of Phlebia tremellosa. Taxonomy (NCBI): domain Eukaryota; kingdom Fungi; phylum Basidiomycota; class Agaricomycetes; order Polyporales; family Meruliaceae; genus Phlebia; species Phlebia tremellosa. The sequence continues at coordinate 120,415 of JAAIFI010000024.1, forward strand.
GTTTCCATGACCAGTGTTCAAGATCCCACCTTTGAAGGCAAATGAAGGTCACCGCGCTCAAGAGTGGGGCGATCTAGGAAATCCGTTGTGGAAAGGTCGCCTGAGGATCATAGAGCGATCGAAGGGCGTCACAATCCAATTCGAGGACATAACAACTGGTGAGGCGTAGGTATTTTTGAAACGGTGATAGGTTCTTACGACATTATCTTATGCATGAAGGTGAATGTACGTAGGCTATTGATACTTCCCGTCGCCCTGACTGAGATTACTGTCAAGGACAGTGTTCGCCAAAGCTGATTACGATCCCGCAAAGCCATCTGTAGAGGCTGTATTGGATTCATCTAGATATTTCGTCGTTCGTGTTGAAGAAGCGAACAAGAAAGCTTACATCGGGATGGGGTTCCTTGAACGGACAGATAGTTTTGACTTCAGTGAGTACACGACGCTTGCCTGGATTGTGGTCATATGTGATAGCTCGGAATGTACAGATGTTGCTCTACAAGACTACACAAAGTGAGCAATAACTTGTCGCTTTATTAAGATTGTTCGGCCTCTTACTGTGTTCGCAGGAGATGGAAGGCGCTTCAAAATCCCACTACACCGGATTCCGAGAAAGCCTCTCCTCACGTACCCGCTGGTCCTAAGAAAGATTATTCGTTGAAGGAAGGTCAAACGTTCTCTATAACCATTCCGGGTCGCGCGAAAGCAATCCACACGAGTTCGACCGATCTTTTGGGAGGGGGTGGCAGCGGAAGTTCGTCTGGATCTGGTGGTTTTGGTGTCCCTTTACTTCCGCCTCCGCCGCCAGGTGCACCAAGAAAGCGGTGAATAGCACTTCGAAATTTGTGGTTTTTGCACGCCAGTGTCAGTCGATAGTCAGTCCCTCTGCATCACTTGTACTGTTCATATACTTTGATTACACAGAAATCGAACATGTTCTCAGATATTGTTGTATCTCGAGTCTGATCACATTCTACCCTCCCATCGTCGGCGTGTCACTTTCCGAGTTGGGCATGACGTCTCTAGAATTATGGCAAGTCGGTCATACGCATCATCTTTATCGTGTGTACTCGCTCATCGCTCTATACGCAATGCCTTCTAGACAGAAAAGCTACGTGGGCTAGCTATAGGAACGATTAATGATCAACAAACCGAGCCTAATCTTGGGTTGTTCTAGGTCGCGCTCTTTTGCATACTCGGTACGCCTGTAGTGCCCATGATGTTCCTCTCTTTCCATCAATAGAGCGAGCCTGATCGAGCCTCCGATGCGGGTTCGCCACGGGTTATAACAGTCTAAGAAGCCAAATTTAGTGGCGAGGTATTGACGATATTTTACCTCTTGACAACTTGCCAGCTTTCAGACATCAACGTCGCGCATAGTTTCGCTCCATATCTGTCACTGCAAGCCCGAGCTCGTTCCGCACTGACTTGGCGATTCACTCCAGATTTACAGTAACGGAGTTAGCAATGATTCCAACATCGCACAATGTCGTGATTTGAGCGCCCAGGTCTTGACCAGACTCTTGACGAAAAGTAGGCGACTCCTTTTTTACCCAGGAAGGGGTGCAAACAACAGGTGTTGTTGAGATGATGCATCCTCACTTACTTGCGCCTGATGCCCAATGCAATCCGAAGTGCACCCGAGCTCGCGAGGTCAGAATAAACCGAGGTCCGTTCTACAGTTCAATATCCTTGTCTGCCTTCAAAGCGCATGCTCACATTCTTCGTCGCATAGATGTGCTGTGACATGATATGTGAGGAACTATGTCCTTGACGAGACCAGCAATTCTTTGCATACTGAGCGCCAATGAAAGACTATAGCCTCCGAGCCCAGATCATGAGGCCCGACATTGATATTCTCCGCGTGCAATTCGCGGTACTAACTGAAGGATATTCCCGCTAGCCAACGGCGGGGCCTCTTTGCAGTCTGATCTGATGCACCCTCTGTCAAGTGACGTCCAGCTGCGAGTACTCCGTCGTCGTCCATCCAGGAGCAGTAAATCGAAGCCGTGCTAGAGCTCATGCCAGCTCGTTATGGCCGACGGACCTTCTACAAGAGGCAGCACGTGGGGTCGTCACGATGTTGCCTTTCAGAGAAAGTGACACGTCTCTCATCCTGCACTGCAAGCACAAAGACTGACGATTGTCATTAGTGTATAATATAACCCCGCATTTGAGATCTCCTGGCCGAGTTTATACCGGGTCCAAAGGCTCGTCGTCGGAGAGCTATGGACAGGCGTGCTCGCGCAATGCGAAGACAGCGGTCGGATGCCCAGGACGGCCTCATGACCCAGAGAACGGCCGCCAACTATCCACTGACCACCGCCGACTTCTTTCCGCCTCTAATGCTCGGGTCTACGCCGGGAAATTTGGCTGACTAGAGCTTGGCTTTGCTCATCTTCCTGGACTTCTTCTATGAGTCTTCAGATATATAACGACCATCGGTCGAAGGAGCTGTTCGTCAGGATCATACCCTCGATAAACCCTCCGGTAAAATGCAGTCTGTTGCGTTTCTTGCACTCGTCGCGTCCCTCCTCCCAGCCCTCACCGCCGCTCAGTCCCCGATTTATGGTCAATGTGGTGGCATCGGCTGGAGTAAGTACCTCAACTTCATATGTCGTTCAAACCGATCTCATGGACTATCGCAGCGGGAGCCACGACATGTGTAGCTGGCTCGACCTGCACGGTACTCAACCCTTATTACTCCCAATGCCTGTAAGGAATACTTAATTCGGTTCTTCGAGGTATCATGTTAATTGCTTGTATAGTCCCGGTGCTAGCGGTCCTACAACGACTGTCTCGAGTGTCTCGAGTGTTTCAAGTCATAGCTCAGCCTCGAGCTCGCTCCCATCCTCGGTCTCGTCGAGTTCTTCTGCTCCGTCGAGCTCGGCCACTCCGTCGGCTGGCAACCCCTTCGTTGGATACACAGTGAGTACTATTGTAGAGTATTATCTAACGCCCCAGAGCTGATTGTGTATGAAAGTGGTATCTCAGTCCCTACTATGCTGCTGAAATACAAGCAGCGGTAGGAAATATCACAGATCCAACTTTAGCCGCCAAGGCTGCCAGCGTTGCTAACATTGGCACTTTCACTTGGTTCGGTGTGTCATTACACTGCATGTCCGGAGACTTCTCGCTTACACCTCGTCTATAGATCAAGTCGCGAAGGTTCCTACCCTGGGTACCTATCTCGCTGATGCGCAGCAACAACAGGCGACTACGGGCCAAAAGGTGTTGGTTCCAATCGTGGTCTATGATCTGCCCGACCGTGATTGCGCCGCCGCCGCTTCCAACGGAGAATTCAGTATTGCGAACAACGGCCAAGCTAATTACTTCAACTACATCGATCAACTTGTCGCTCAAATCAAACGTATGCGTCCTTTCCCATGCTTGGTAAACTCGTCTGATCATGACCCACAGAGTACCCCAGTGTCCGTGTGGTAGCTGTTATAGAGCCTGACTCCCTTGCCAACCTCGTGACCAACTTGAGCGTGCAGAAGTGTGCGAACGCACAAACAACCTACCTGGTAAGTTAGGTCACTGGAACACAGACTTGTATGTGCTGAATTTAGGGTTACAGGCTTGCGTCAACTACGCCCTTAAGCAGCTTGCTTCAGTTGGTGTCTACATGTACATTGATGCCGGCCATGCAGGTAAGGCAAGATACACCTGAGCTGTATAACACATCTGACGCACATATTGTAGGTTGGCTCGGATGGCCCGCGAACCTCGGTCCCGCTGCTCAGCTATTCACCCAAGTGTGGACCAACGCTGGTAAATCGCCGTTCATCAGGGGTCTCGCTACCAGTAAGTTTCCATCCATTATTTTGATGGCTATCTCACGCTTATTCTCTCAGATGTTGCCAACTACAACGCGTTGGTCGCTGCCACACCGGACCCAATTACTCAAGGAAACTCGAACTACGACGAGTTGCTTTACATCACTGTTCGTTGTGCAACAAATAACTGCTCTTGTGCTTGCTAACCATACTTTGCATAGAACCTTGCACCTCAACTGCAGGCACAAGGCTGGTCTGCTTCCTTCATCGTTGACCAGGGTCGTTCTGGTGTTCAGAACATCCGCCAACAATGGGGTGACTGGTGCAACGTCAAAGGCGCTGGGTTTGGTACTCGTCCGACCACCAACACTCCGTCGTCTCTCATCGACTCCATTGTCTGGGTCAAGCCCGGAGGAGAATGCGACGGCACCTCAAACACCTCTTCTCCGCGGTACGATTACCACTGTGGATTGGTAAGTCTTCTGTCTAGCTGTGCAGGGCTCAGGGCTAACTTCATATCTGCAGTCCGATGCTGCACAACCTGCCCCAGAGGCCGGTACCTGGTTCCAGGCTTACTTCCAGACTCTCGTCCAGGAAGCGAACCCGCCTCTCTGAGTGCTGTTAAAATTGCGAAGCATGGCTACTATCGTATGATGGAGTAGAAAATAGGCTGGACTCGCTCAACTTGCCACTCAATCTGCTCGGTCAAGGAATTGTACTTCTAAAGCATGTATTACAGTTAACATATTTTTGACTCTGGATGCTTTTGAAGCATAGCGTTCGTGTATTGAGACTGTCGCCAGACCCGTGATGTCCTTCGCATACCGCAGTACGGAATGTACCGCTTGGGCCAACGCCGAGCATAGCTCGACAATTTCATGATACAGGTCACTGTGACGTTCGTGCATGCATGAGAGGGACAGTCATGAAGTCAAGTATAACCAGACACAGCTCGTATTACGATTCACAGTGACTAGGAAGATGTACATAGACGACACGAAAAGTGATCCAGGTTGTAAGCTCGGGCGAGAAGAGAAAAGAAGCTAAACGTAGCAGATAAGACAATACAAAACATAGAGACAAATCGAGGAGGAAAACGTTAGTGTTGTGCCCAATTGATGGTGCTGATGTCAATTCCTTCTTGGACCATCTCCCATAGCGGACTATAAGAGGATACACCGATCTTAGAAAACACTAGAATAACAACATTGTAGTGTCGAACTTACCTCATATCCCGCAAACGTTGAACAACCGCGACGATCTTCTCGACAACAAAGTCGACCTCAGCTTCGGTCGTGAAGCGCCCCATTCCGAATCGAAGGGAAGAATGTGCCATGTCCTCAGCGGCACCTGCAATGTAGGGCAATCAGACCAACTCTAAAGCACCGAAAAAGTTCTCACCTAGAGCACGGAGAACGTATGATGGCTCCAATGACGCTGATGTACACGCACTTCCCGAAGAAAGGGCGATGTCCTTGGGTGTCTGTTAGTCTCAATCAAAAGATAGCTTGCCACGGCACGTACCTTGAGCGCCATCAACAAACTTTCACCTTCAACGTATGCAAAGCTGAGGTTCACACAACCTGGGTATCCACTGGTATCTCCGTTGCGTACGACGTGTTCAACTTGGGCATTAATTTTCGTTACTAGCCGATCCGACAAGCTCTTGATCCAAGCATGATCTCTCTGCGAAACAGCGTATAAGTCTATGACCCAAGAGAATGAATAGAAGATAGAGGGAATATAGCTCAGTACCCCTGCACGCAGAATCATCGCGAAGCTGGTCGTTATGGTTATATAACCCGCTGAGACCACAAGGCTCTTGTCTCGGAAGACAGCGTGCAGCTTTCATCATCGTTCCTACCAGAAAGATTGACTCACCGACATCTCTTGCTTACAGATACGTGCCGCCTCACCCATCCCGACTACCAATGGAGTTGCCAAAGTACCGCTCCGCAAGCCACGCTCCTGTCCGCCTCCATCGATGATAGGCTCAAGTCTGACACGGGGTCTCCGCCTGACGTATGCAGCACCTATTCCCTTAGGCCCGTATATTTTGTGGCCAGACAAGCTCATGAGGTCAATGTTCATTTCGTTGACGTCGAGTGGGATTTTTCCGGCTGCTTGAGCTGCATCGGTGTGGAAATATACCCCACGGTGCTTCCGCAACATGGCACCAATTTCCTTGATGGGTTGTATAACGCCGGTCTCGTTGTTGACCGTCATGATCGACACAATGGAGGTGTCCGGGCGGATTGCAGCTTCCAACTCGTCCAATCTGATGACACCGTTATGTTGAACAGGTAGGTATGTGACATCGAACCCCTCTTCCTGTAACTTGCGGCAGGAATCTAGGACGCATTTGTGCTCCTGTCATGCACGAGATTAGCGGCGTGGTAACTTGAAAAATGGGCAGAAAACACACGGTCTGTGTAGTGATGATGTGCCGCTTCCGGTCCTTATGGAAGCGGGCAACGCCTTTCAAAGACATGTTGTTCGACTCAGTTGCACCAGAGGTGAATACGATATCCTTCGGATCGGCGCCAATGAGGTCCGCAATGTTCTAGGGACGCATAATCAGTGGCGCCCAAGATGGGAAGAAGCGACGGACCAACCTTTCGAGCGTCCTCCACGGCTTTCTCAGCCTCCCACCCGTACGCATGTGTTCGAGAATGCGGGTTACCATATTGATCAGTAAGAAAGGGAAGCATAGCGTCGAGGACACGGGGATCCACAGGGGTCGTTGCCTGGTGGAATGATTTAGATGCTCAGGACTCTACGACTTCAGCAGAAGAAACAGACCTGCATATCAAGGTAAATAGGTCGAGTTTTGTTCTTTACTGAGTCCTCCCTGCGTGGCATTTCAAGTTTAAAACCAAGCATGTCTAGATAGATGTCAGTTTCACAAAATAAGCTCTTCGCCAGAGATACACACCTGCGCGAGGAGAGAAGATTGTGTCCTCCTGATATGTAGAGGGTACATCGACCACGCTCGCTCTATCTGCGCCTGAAGGTTGAACATAAGTCCTCTTGGCCTCTGAGGCGGCTAGCCGTGATACAGAGGCCCTGAAAGCGGCTTTGCGGACAACGTTGCTCGACACTCTGGAGAGCATGATGGGCGTGTGAGACGACGAGTGAGGGAGCAAGTTATCAGATAGTCAGAGCCGCTCTCAAGTCCATGCCGAAGAGTGACTCTGTAAGCGGCCGCTCGGATCAAAGCGAGGATTGCGTGGGACACCGGGCGGCCGAAGAGCGGGGAGTGAGGCCGGAGGATCACGTGCTCTGCCCAGCCACGTGCCTACAACGAGGCCATTGCGCACGGACCAGCTGCGGTTCTCCTTTTGAACTCAGCTGTGATTGTTGGGACCTCTGCCACAGTTTATCCCTCAACTTCCCTCAATCTTCAACTACCATCTCCACTATGAACAGACGTCTTTACCTCGGCAGTACGACTAATTTCCCAATTACCTTGGATGCTGACCTCACAAGTTCCTCTTAGGGCTCCCCCCAGACACCCGTACAGAGGATGTTTCCAAGTTTTTCGAAGGTTATGGACGAATCGTCGATTGTCGCGTCATGACAGGTCCGTGGCGAGGCAGGATCCCGGGTCTACCTGCTGAAGGCTATTGATCAGGCTTTGGCTTCGTCGAATTCGAGAGCTCCAGGGACGCGGAGGATGCAGTCCACAATTTTAATGGCAAAAGCTTCATGGGTACAAAGTAAGCGCGATTATGGATTGCCACCTGAAAATACCCATAAATCTTTTTTCTCTCCTCTAGCATCGTCGTCGAATTTGCCAAAGAAAGCCGTCCCAGACGCGATGTTTACGAGGCTGAACGCGTACCCCGAGCGAGACGCCCTCCTGGATTCCGCCTTGTCGTTTCGGGTATCTCCCGCGACACCAGTTGGCAGGTAGGCCTCTCACTTCAGCCTTTATCAGTCTCAGCGCCCTGGACTTTGGCGATGGATCCTTTCCTCAAAACCGCAAATCAGGAGATTCCATGGCGGCCTTGATTGACTCACGCTGACGACTGATTTTGACCCATTTACTGACTTTGTCACCGCCAGGATCTGAAAGATTTTGGCCGCGAAGCTGGTAGTGTATCTTACGCCGATATTGACCGCGACAGGGCTGGCGAAGGGTCAGTTATCTTACATTCAAATCTTATCCAGATTCTTTCTCACATCATGAAATCAGCGTCCTAGAATATTTGTCTCGCGATGATGCCGAGCGAGCAGTCAAAGAACTTGACGGTAAGGATCTCCGTGGGAATAGCGTTCGGGTGACCATGGATCCCACTGACGTGAGTCCTCTGTCCTGTTTCTATCTGTAACCATCTAACAACAAATCAGCGCGGTGCTGGTGCCGACAATTATCGTCGGGACGACCGCCGTGACGATCGTGGTCGGGATCCCCGTGACGATCGTTATTCTCGCGATGACCGTTACGGCCGCGATGATCGTTACGGTCGGGACGACCGCTATGCGGGCAGGGATGACCGCAGCCGCAAGGACGAACGTCCTCCGTATACTCGGGAGCGCTCCAGATCTCCCCCACGCCGTGCGGACTATGAGGATCGTCGCCCCAGGTCGCCTCCCCCAAAGAGGGATCATGATGATAGGAGGCCTGCAGGGTACGATGATCGACGAGGACCGTATGATGTCCGGAGAGGCCCTGACCCTTATCTTGACCGCCGCAGGGACGATCGTCGGCGTGACGCAAAGGACGACCCTGTCGAGGATAGACCGCCGAGGGCCAATGGAGATAACGGATGGGGACGCTGAGTGGGCCGTGTACTTCTGGATTACACCCGTTTCGGTTCGGACCGCGCATACTTTCCGAAAATCGTTGTTGACCGTACGCCCGGGTTTGTTGCTGGCCATCGTCTGTACCATTCAGGAGTCATATAGTCTCGTTGGGTTATAACGCATTGGTTCCGATGGCCCTTTTTGGCGCTTGAGGCCTAAATATCCCTCCATGTCCTGGGTGGTTCAACCCCGTCGGTGGCCCCGTATAGCAGGCGACGAAGCAAGGCTCGCGTGAGCCAAATGACTGCAGGCGTCAATCTACGAGCCATGTGGCCGGGAAGCTGGAATTCGAGTGATGTCCCTGAGGCCGAAGGCGCCGTTGTATTCAAAACTTCAAGGTACAGACGACTTAGTTGCGGCCGACATTACAAGACGAATCACATACTTGGCAACCTCACTCCCACGGACACTTCAGACCCAAGGTGCTTCTTCACGGACTCACCGGTACATGTTGAGATGCTCCTATAGTATTCCTTGACTATCACATTGTATTTTGTACACCTGCAATACCACAAATCGCTGTTCTATCTTCATTGTTGCACAGATACAAACACGACGGAACCGTCTTCGAAGCCTAGCCATCCCAGATCATACGTGTCCTGAGTGGGCTCTATCTCTGAGAAAGCGCTATCAGGTAATTTCAACCACATCTTGATGGATGCATGCTGTGATTTAGGAATTTTGAAGGACTTCGCGACTTTCATTCGGAAAGCTCGTGTGGACATGGACGGCAAGACCCGCAACGGCACCGTCTCGACCACGTCTGAGCCTGAGCTCACTTGAGGAGTTTGTGTACACCGATGAGCAATGATCTCTACAAGGAGTGACAGGGATGAAACTTATATCAGATAACAGTATAGTCATCAAGAGCAAACTGCGCACGAATGAGGCGGTTCCCTAGTGTATCATGTTTATCCTGCGCTCTAGGAGCAATGTAGGGTTTTCCGTGTTCTAACGGGGGCCGCAACGTCGGCGTTCGCGGTCAGCAATACTCCATGGTGGGTTTTAATGATCTCACTTTCACACAACTCCTTCCAGCGCGGATGCTCCGCGATCTTCGCGTCATCGTCCTCTGGGCCATGCCTGCTGATGTATGAGAGGTAAAATAATTCACAATCTATCCGCTCCTTCGGCGAAATCTAATCGCGAGCGGGGATGTGAAAGATTAACGCAGGAAACAAAGAGTGGACAAGATCCGAAACACGGTACGTACTTGCGCGGCATCTAGCGTCGTCAGACTTGGTATTTTTGCAATGGTGAACTGCCTCGCATGCTTGGCCATCCCTTCGTCTGGAATTTTTCAACATCGACGGCTTCCTATCAGTGATATGTTGTATACTGGAGCCTATATTTTTCCGTTACCTTCGAACAAGGGATTCCCGGAGAGAGTCAGCGACTCTAGGTCCGGACACCACAAGGGTATGCGATCGACCGCATTCCAGGTCTTGAGAGAATTGGACGCGAGAGCAAGGTGTCGCAGGCCCCGAAGCGGTGAAGATGATGATTCTGCGATCGCATCGACCATACTCAGATGGTTGCTAGATAAGATCAGTCGGCGAAGCCTAGACCAATAGCGGGCGTACATCAGCTTGATGCATACAACGGCGAAGGGGTGCGTACCCTGCAAATGGCCGGAGGGCTTCACACGTGGCAGTCCAGTCCGTCAGTTCGTTGCTGTCGAAGTTGATGAGGGCCAAGTTGGTGTTGGTGGTCAGATCCGATGCGGCTTCATCTACGGCCAGGTGGCGCAATCTGTTGTATCCTGTCTCCAGAAGCTGCAGTTGTGGCATATAGCCTACCAGCGTTCTAACATCCGCCCACGTAGTCATGGTCGCACTAATTTGCAGCTCTTTCAGATTGGAGAACGCTCGACGGAACTCTTCAACTCTTGACGGCATCTGCAGGCGGTTCCAACTGACGAAGGTCACATCAGAGTGGCGCGCTTTCGATGACCATGCCAGAGAACTTACTTTACGGCCAACCTCTCAAGATGAGGCAGCTCGGACACTATGAGTGCAACAACATCCCAGGATGGCAGCAGATTCTTGGATAGATCTAGACCACGAATGCCTATGAACGCGGGGCAACGATTAGTGTGCGATTAGACAAACTTGTGCCGTTATAGTCGGACTAGGTCAGCGCAATCCGAGCGTGCAAACTGTGACGTCGTGAAGAGCGCCAGAGCTACAGTGACAATTAGACAAAATAAATAGACACAACATACCGGGACACATTTTCCTAATTTCACCAGGTTCACCTGGCACAGCGATGCGCTCGTCATCCAAACTGACCTCACGTAATTTCTCGATGTTAGATAGATTGCCTCTGATCTTGTCCAAGTTTACAGCTTCGACCTCTATGGCTCCTCTTGATGACCCTAGAACGACCTTCTCCGTGCCAGATCCATGAGGCATTTCGACGTATTTGGATACCAATGCCTTCAGGAAGGAGGTACCGTACGAAATCGCCGGAGTGGGGCGAATGAAGGAACCTGAACAAGGGACGCTGTGCAGATATGATACATACAGGACCGCCTCGAAGTATAAGGGGACCCTTACAGACAGTTGAAATATCTTCGACCGTCCTTGACGCCATCGTGCTTGCCACGCTTCGGGTCATCCCATTCAACGCCGAGCCAAATGCCTGAGGTTCCATGGACGGCTCCGACAAACCTGACCGTTCCAGTATATCCTGCATATGCAAGACGCGTCCCCACCTCCGGAAGGGAACCTGCGGCCATGTCGCAACTTTGTTGCGAGTGGTCCGGAGTGTTATTACAATGGAGGGGCAGAGGCGGTGCCTCGAGCTGAGATTTATCCAAGATCAGTGGAATGTAGTTGCTACTGCAAGAAGCACTGTCGGATTGCAAGTGGTAGCCTGTGTGATAGACGACCAAGAGCAAGCTTTGCACCAGCTAATCAGGCTGTAAGACTGCTGGCACTTGCTTATTGCTGTCGCTTAGGTTTACGCACCACTAGATCTTGTCCTATTAGAAGAAGAGCTGCCTCGAGCTGGTTGTGATTGTCTATAATTCGAGCTCATGGTTCATGTACGTCCAGCTCGAAAAGTGTGCGGACTGCCGCATTGATGACATCAATGCAAGTCGCTATGTGGTACTCGGGGTCCTGAATGTTTTGCGAAATACATTTCCGCATGGGATTGCAAACCTGACCTGACGCGCGTGGCCGGCACGACGCGCGACAGAGATCAATGCGCCGGTAAGCGGCAGCACCGGACTTCCGCTCTTCACCACAGCTCCTCTAGTTACTTTCCTCATGTTGGCCAGAAGGTCTGCTAGTAGTATGTCGAAGCGTATTCTAGCGGCTGCAACACGCAGGACTCTGGCAGTCTCTCAGCACATGTCGATGAGCTCCCTGGCAGGCACGACAGGTTCCCCAAGAGGGGGTGGTGCAGAATCAGAGGATGTGAGCTGTCTATCTTAGCAGAGGTCGAAATAATAGTTCTAACAGTGCCTCGCGAATTGCAGCCACCAGTTCTATTCGAGTCGAACGGTCAAGTCAAGAAATATGTCCTTAACCGTCCAAAGAAACTTAATGCCCTCGACACCACTATGCTGGACATCTTGCGCCCGCATATCATTGTCAGTCACAGAGGGCTGTTCAAACATGATATCTAGCACTAAGCTTGATGGCAGGACTGGAGTCGATCAGAGTTAAGCAAGATTCTAGTAGGCACAGGAGTTGGTCGTGCCTTCTGCGCCGGTGGGGATGTTGCAGGTGAGCTCAGCTTCATTCGACGAGAGTCGGTTGCTTATGGGGATGTCTGATGTTATCAGGTGTTGTTCAGGCTGCATCTGATCCCAAGACGCTCCCTCAAGCTATCGATTTTTTCAAGCGAGAGTACGATTACCATCAAATATATGGCAAGTGTGCTGACCAAGTTCAGGTTCGAAGTAGATTACTTGCTTGCAACTGTTCCACATCCGTACGTTGTTATCATGGATGGCATCACTAGTGAGTCAGGTCTCGGGCTTCAGAGGCAACCTTTTGTGACTCGATTTTAGTGGGCGGTGGTGTTGGGCTGTCTGCACATGCATCTTTCAGAATAGCGACCGAGAACACGGTGTTTGCCATGCCGGAGACAAAGATTGGTTATAGCCCCGATGTGGGAGCCAGTTTCTTCCTATCACGAATGGACGGAGAGCTTGGCACCTATCTAGGCCTCACCGGCGAGACCCTGAAGGGACGAGAAGTCTTGTATGTCGTCCAAGATCTATCCTTATCATCATTCTTGTTTCACCTAAACTATGCAACAGTGAACTTGGATTTGCTACGCACTATATCCCATCTCGACGGATCCCAGCACTGCTTGAGCGTCTAGCTTCTCTCGATCATCCAAGTTATCAGGTAATTGACAGCACAATTGAGGAGTGCTCACAAGAAAGGGACACCGATGAGCCACGACCCTCGCTAATTGGCGCAAGACGCGTGGCACTTGACGTCGCCTTTGGTCATAATAAAGTCGAGAAAATATTTGGGTCGCTAAAGAGTATATCTGAGGATCACAAGGACGACAAGATACGTGAATGGGCAATTAATACGTTGGGAGCGCTGGATCTACGGAGTCCTACGAGCTTGAAAGTAGCTTTGATGGCCATACGCAAAGGCAAAGAGCTTTCTTTACTGGAGGCGCTACAAATGGAGCTCAATATTGCCACTGCGTTCTGCGTAAGTCCACTGCTACGTTGCTTAGTATATTCGTTCACATCTACATCTCATGGTACAGAACGGAGCCAGTCCCGACTTCCGGACCGGCGTTACCGCCGTGTTAATAGACAAGACGCGTGGCCGACCAGCATGGTCTCCGGCTACTCTAAACGAAGTGCAGGATGCCGACGTATTGCAGAGTTTCTTCTCGAAGTACTCGCCGGATGCTGGTACAGCGCCTCGCATCACTGTTCCGCTCGAGACCACCTCCGAGAGCGTCGCAAGGACATTCTCCCCCATGCATTTCGCGCTTCCTACCGAAGAGGAAATCCGCCATATGGTAGACGGCAGTCATGCATCGAGCGGTGGCACTGTTATAACACGGGAAGAGTTGGTGCAGAAATTTGAGGTTCTTCGTAAAGGTAAGATAGGAGTTAAAGAAAAGGTGATAGAGGTGTCGCAACGTTGCTGCGTCGAGGATGAGGACAAGACTACTGGCGAGAAATGGCTGCGATGGAAGGGCCCTACACTGTAATCGTTAGAATGAGATCATCACCCGACATATTCGGATCAGTGTACTCTGTGTTTAATTATGTGTGTTTATGCGTGGTTTTCACAGCTCCCGCTCCCTTAGCTTGAAATTCTACAGGGATTGGAAGTCGGACAAGGTGCACACAATTTGCAGTCGGTATCCTGACAGGTGTGCGCAAGATTGCCTTCTCTTACACGCTGAAACCGTACAATTTGCGTTATACAAAAGCCAAATCTCCGCCCTCTTACACGCGGAATTCGGTCAGTGGCATTTCCCGCGACATTGGTCACAGCCCGGAGGGTGACGTCGGGATGTCACTTCTTGACGATCATTTTCTGTCACTTTGAGATACGTTTCGCGAATATATTAAAGCAATTTGTACGAAATACAGATATACTATCCGCAGTAAGGGAGGATGAACGTAATGAGGTACGAGGATTACTGAGGAATGTGGTACACATGTGCGGTACTAGCTACTACCGCATTCCAACGAAAATGATCCAAGTGAGGTTATAGCGTTCGTAGTCCCAGATTTAGTCATTGCACTGCATCAAGTGACACGTGGGATTTATCGTGAAACGCAGTTCACAGACAGAAAAGCGGGCATGGTCAACTGACGGACGACGTACATTGTGATGCATTCCAGGCCACCACGGCGAGTCAATTGCGGAGGGTCTGGCAAATGGCAATGTCTGATAACACAGATTGGGTCCAGTTTGAGGTGAAGATGTAGATGGAGCTGTCCACTGGTACCGATTACGATGTGTATCAATATCTGAGGGCGCTGGGCCCACGCAGACGGACTCGTCATAACAACTCAAGATGTTCAGCTAAAGACGCGGAGACTCCCTGTAGCATTGATAGTAATGCAGCGGTAGTCGCGGGGGGAGACACGAACATGTTGAGATACACGCCACGTGGAGGGAAGTCCGGTGAGGGGCCGCTGGGTAGTGAGACGCTGGACCAGTGTTTGGTTACCGACCAGTTTTTGACGGTAAGCCGGCACCGCAAATCTCGCGAAAAGCGGAGACAGCATAACGTGCTCTGTGTAACATGGGCATAAGGCTAGATGAGCTGGGAAGGCACTTGACGCGCCTAGTGCTTTCAATGTTTCCCGGGTACCGCTTGCAAGTAGATATAAGGGCTGGTATGGCCCTCCATGCTTTCCAGACACCTCCGCACCCGCCAAGAAACAGAAAACAGATACTCCAGTTCGACAGACTCACCCTAGTACAACATGAATATCGCTTCCTCGCCCCTGCACTTCATGAGCATGCTAGGCTCAATGACTAACCTCAAGAACATGACACGCTCCTTGAGCTGTTCGCTCATGCAATGCAAGCCATTCTCCCCTCTGGATTACGACGTGGATCCTGCCACAGGATGCTTCCCACCTGAGCCCTTGCCTCAATTGCCTGCACCATTCACCCTGTGGGAGGTGGCGCTAGTAGAGGCTCAGCAGGTGTTGAGCTTGGGAGAGGATGAGGGCGACGAAGCGCTCGATAAGAGGCCGGGTGGAGAATTGTGGCGGTCGCAGGTTCGATCGGTAGGTGTTTCTCTTGCTTGCAGTCATGCAAGCGCAATCTGACAGACCTTTGCAGTGGCCGGTACTGGACACCACCGTTCTCCACGAAAATATTCGGTACCTACAGAAAGCCCACATGGTGTTGACGTTCCTCCTACATTTTTACGTTCATTCGATACCGCCATCGGATGAGAACTCACCTGTACATATTCCCCGCGCCATCAGCGTACCACTCGTCGAAGTCTCCCAGCTGCTGGGGACGGCACCGGTGATGACGTTCGCGGACACCGTCCTGTGGAACTGGGAGCTGATCGATCCTTCGCGGCCGCTGTCCGCGGACAATATCCGCTACGTCAATCTGTTCACTGGGACCGAAGCCGAGAGAGCATTCTACGCGAGTTCGGGTGCCATCGAACTGAAGGGAGTCGAGATGCTGCAGATCATTGAATCGTTCATGTCTTTGCCGAACACCACCGACCACCCGTCGGTCACAAAGATCTCTCGCGACCTTGCACAGTTGAAGGTCATTATCGATGAGATGACGGAGATATTCCGCGCGATCCGCGCTGCTGTGGATCCAAAGACGTTCTATTGGACGTGTCGTCCGTGGTGGGATGGCGCCCCAGGTAGTGGATCGACCGGAGCACCATGGATATATGAAGGGGTGCCTGCAGGTGCGGCCGTCGACCTTTCCGGACCCTCTGCAGGACAGAGTACGGTGATGCACGCCCTCGATATCTTCCTCGACATCGATCACAAGCTTGCCAAAAAACGCGAGCCTGCCCCTTCACCAGACAACAAGAGAGCAGATACTGGGTTCATGGAGAGGATGCGCCGTTATATGCCTGGACTGCATCGCGAGTACCTGGCGAGGATCGCTAAGGCTCCACGTTCCCTACGCGAAGTCGCGCTGGAGACTCCGGGTCTCCAGGGACCGTATAACGCCGCAGTATCCGCTCTCAAAAACTTGCGGGATGTGCATATTCGCGTCGTATGCCTCTACGTGGTCTCTATGGCTCATTCAAGCCCTCCGCCGGATATCATGAGGAAGGAGAAACAAGGCGGAGTTGCTCTCGGGACCGGAGGTATGGAAGCATCCAATCTTCTCAAGGCAGGTAGAGACGCCACAAAGCGGGCTATAATCAAGAACTAATCAGGACATCGCTTTCGTCTATTTATCAATGAATGAACCTTGTAGAGCTCGCGGGGTCGGCACACATGGACTATTTGACAATTATTTATCTGACACTGGAGATCATTACTAGTATATTTATTAGCACACCTCACAACCTGTAGCAAATAGCACGACCTACTCTAGAGGCTTGATTAGATACAACGGATTTATAGTTCTATTATTATTATCAGATCTGCTAGAAGACTCATCAACGAAGTTGTTCAACGATATACGAACGATACTGACATATGACTACGTACCTCACTGCGAGATGATAGTTTCGTCCAAGTTTCAGTTTTGCCGCAACAGCGCGGCATGCATGTGCCACCAGCGAGCGCTTGATTACGTACGCGACAGTAAATGAATAAGTAATAGACGCACAAACTGCAACGCGTGAACGCGTGCTTGTTCTCATCCTCCACCCTCTTCAACCCTTCCTCACTATGGCAAACATGCAACTCACCGCAGGGATATGCGAACGTCTCAACAACGCGACTGACACAAATGAGCTTGAAGCTTTATGGAGCTCAGAGCCCACTGTGCAGATCTTGTCCATCAAGAAAGTTGGACCGACCTCAGGCCCAGCTGCGACAGACAGATATCGTATTATCGTGTCCGATGGCGAATTCTTCTTGCAGGCGATGATGGCGACACAGCTCAACCGTTTCGTAGAAGAAGGACACGTAGGGAAGAACACGGTCGTGGTTATCGAGAAATTCACTTGCAACTACGTTCAGGAGAAAAAGTAAGCCAGGCAGATGAATTGTGGCGACGCGTCTGACTTGTTGTGCAACTAGGCTCCTGATCGTACTGTCGCTTCGCGTCGTTGGCCAGATGAACGAGAAGATTGGAACGCCGCAGGCATTACAGCCTGCTCCAGGCTCCGAGGCTGCTACTCCCGCGGTAAAGAAGCCAGCTTCTACAGCGTCCGCCACTCCTGTAGCGCAGAAGGCGACCTCTTCAGCGTCCACGTCTACGACGCCAGCTACGACCTCGACGACAATTCCAGCTAGTCGTCAACAACAAGGCCAACAAAATCGCACTGGTCGAGGCCCAGTTGTCTTCCCCATTGAAGGTCTCAGCCCCTATCAGAACAATTGGACCATAAAAGCTCGCGTTACCCAGAAATCAGAAATCAAGACATGGTCAAACCAACGCGGCGAGGGTAAGCTCTTTAACGTGGGTTTGATGGACGACTCCGGCGAGATTCGCGCGACGGCTTTTAACGCGACCGTCGATGAGCTATACGATAAGTTGCAAGAAGGCAAAGTTTATTATATCTCGAAAGCGCGGGTCAACCTCTCCAAGAAGAAATTCAACAACACGAACAATGAGTACGAGCTCGCTTTCGAAAAGAATACCGAAATAGAAGAGGCAAGCCTTCCGTCTCAGTTGACTTGACTGTTCTGACAATCGAATGTAGTGTCGAGATTTGACAAACATCCCTGTGGTGCGGTATACCTTCACTGAACTCGGGAACCTCGCAGACCTTGCCAAGGATTCCATGTGTGGTACGCTATCGTTATACTGGCTGTCGATGACCTCCTGACTGTTTGTGAAGACGTCATCGGTATTGTGACAGAAATTGGGCCTACGTCCGAATTCACAACCAAGTTCAACAAAACAGTATGTATCTTACATTCATTGGCCTTGACGAATGACTCATAGGTTCCGTTAGGCTGTCAAGCGAGAGCTCACTATCGTCGACCGATCTGGGTTTTCCGTACGTTTGACCTTGTGGGGCAAACAAGCTCAGGACTTCAACGCGAGCCCGAAGGTGGTCGCTGCATGGAAGAACGTGAAGGTTGGGGACTTCGGTGGTGAGTTTGACAGTCATATTCTACCATCAACGTCAATCTGGACGCCCTTTGTTTGGCAGGACGCTCTCTGTCCATGATGAGCTCTAGTATGATGGAGGTGAACCCCGATATTCCGGAGGCACACGCACTTCGCGGCTGGTACGATGCGGGCGGAGAAACGAACGATTTCAAAGCGCAGACAAGCAGCAGCTTCACTGGGGGCACTGCATTCAACCGCGACGATATCCGGCTCTTCCACGACGTCCGTGAGGCCGAACTCGGAATGCATGGCGACAAACCCGAGTACTTCTCTGCTCGCGGCACTATCATGCATATCAAGAACGAGAACCTCGCGTATCCCGCATGCCAGACCCCAAATTGTGGCAAAAAGGTCATTGAGCAACACGACGGTTGGCGGTGCGAGAAATGTGATCGGAGCTGGGAAAAACCTTCATATCGGTAACTTAACTATTGTGTACGCAGTCGGCTGTAATTAACGTATACTCCGATCGCAGGTACATCATGCAAATGGCCGTGGCCGACCATTCGGGCCAGGCCTGGCTGCAAGGCTTCAATGATGTGGGACAGATGGTATTCAATATGTCTGCCGATGAACTCATGGAGATTAAGGTGGATTTCTTCAGAATCCCGAACAGCACGTTTACTGACCTATCGAGTAACTGCAGGAGCGAGACGACGAGAAGTTCACCAAGACTCTTGAACGCGCCATTGGATCACAGTTCAACTTCACGTGCAGGGCGAAGCAGGAGACTTTCAATGTACGCAGATGCCAGTCCATTATTTCGGGCAAATTGGCGCTGACATTCGAGATTATCTAGGATCAGGCTCGTGTGCGTTATGGCGTGCAGAAAATCCTACCGTTGGATTACAAGGAAGAGGCCGCGCATCTGAAGGCCTTGCTGAGTAGCGACTGGGCCAAGTAGGAATTTGTTCCCATCTCGGAGGCGATAAGATGTCTCCTTGAAATTTACTAGCTTCATTTGTATCGGTACCTGTATAACTGGCCTTGTATTTTCTGTACTCTCACATTATGCCAAAACTTTGTGGCCCAATATTTGCGGTCAGGATCATATACACTTCGGAGAGAAAGCAAAGTTATTACAGGATGGAGTAACAACTGATAGTACATAGAAATGGCAGTCAAAGACAGTAAATCCATCAGTCAAGTTCCGAGGCTTTTTCCAGCTGTTGTCGCTTCCGCGAGCTTCCACTGAGGAGACGTTAGTATCTGCGTATAATGTTGAGGGAGAAAACACTTACACTTCTGTATCCAGCCCACGTTTCTTACCACTCTTAGCCTCGTCCAAGAACTTGTCCAGACCGAAGACATCGCCAGTGTCCTTCTCAAACTGAACAGGTCCTTCTCGTACTTCCTGATCCTTTGCTCCTTCGAATCCAATCTTTGCTTGACCGAGACCAAACCGGTCATTGTCCAAGGCTTTGCCAATGCCTTCCTCTGTGCCGCCTCCAAACGACTCCTCATTGCCCTCTGTAATGTTGCCTCTCGCCTTATATATAGCGGCAGCGGCGGACGATCCATGGAACAAGGGACGATCGTACAGATTATACGATTCGTCGTCGGCGAAGGAGCCGGAAAGTGATTCTTGATTGAATAACCGCGAGTCGAGCATGGACTCTTTGGACATCGTAGGCTTTGCAAGACCAAGGGCAATCTTCTCTGAAATGTCGCGATTCTGTTGTCGAGCAAGCATCTTCGCACGTTGTTCTTGACCCATATTACTCATGCGCATCTCTCGCTCTCGCTCCCTCCGCTTTTCCTCGCGCATGCGGTCACGAATCTTCGCTGACTCTTCGTCTTCCTCTTCCTCCGCCTCAGCTTCTGAGCCGCTTTCGCTGTCACTGCCGTAAGCACCCAACGATGACTTCATGGCGGCTGTTCTTTCAGCGACAGGTTTTGTATCAGCTCGGGCTGGGATACCGGCACGTTCTTCTCTCGCACGCTGCGCGAGTAAGCGCAGGTTCTCCTCCTTCGCCGCCTTTTCCTTCTCGGCCAACTTCTGTTGCATCAGAGCGCGCTGCCGAACTTCTTCACGAGCATGTCGGTCAGCAACAAACAATGCTTCAGAGAATTTGGCGAAGTTGTCATTGATGTGCACCTGCAAGGTTCATCTTAGTAGTAGATAGATGCATCACAGTTCAGGATGCTCACATCTTGAAGGCCTCGCCCATCTGCTGCCAATCGTTTGTCAAGAGGAATGGTGTAACCCTTGTTATTCTTCCAATTCGATATACAAGGCGGGATCATCCACTCCTTTTGTTCCTGCGCGGTAGCCTTTCGGGGAGGACTGCGCAGCACGGGAGGAGGTGGACTAGGTGGACCCCTTGGAATCTTTTTGTGTTTGAATCTAGGAGGCTCTAGAGGGTCTTCTACGACTTCTGTCATCTTGATTATACGTTGCTTGAGTCCATCAGCACCACTCTGCTGTCCAGGTGTGTAACGAATGAACGATGTCTTGCCCTGAGCATCGGGTACGTTTTTGGGCTGTGCAGCCTTGATCTTGCCGTTGACAAGTTTCTCCAATGCTGCTCGAGTCTTGTCTGCAGTAGCTTGAACCTCGTCCTCAGAGGGACGTTCTAGCGCACGGTCGGCATCGTCAAGATCTTTACGGTGCGCAAGAGGTACAAGGTCCTTAAACTGAGACTGAACAATCTTGCCCGCTCGCTGCCCTTGATGAGCGATAGCATCGTATCGAACGTTGCCGTCCGCATCAACTTGCAACGCTAGGGTGTTACCAGAGGAGGCCTGAATATACAGCTCGATATCATAGTACATTGAGGTACAGATACAAACATACCTTCTTCCTGCCCATCTCAAGAGGGTACTGTGCAATGTGGCACTCCGGATAGGCCCCACCATCCCCTTGGATATGTAAGTTATCGACTCAACTGGGAACGGATATTCAAACGTACCATAATCCTCCTGGGAAGCCGGCTTCCATCCCTTTCGCTGTCCGTATGGTGGTACTACATTCCGAATGATGACTGACTGGGCCTGAGACGAACTCTGAGCGACTTGGACAACGTCGTCCTCGTCATCAGACACCACAGGAACATTGAGCGGCTTCGGGAGAAGACTACATTCCAGTCAGAGAGAGAAAGACTATGCAAATAATAAACACGCACGCTGCAAGAGCCGCCATAAGTAATTTGTTGAGATAGTCGAGGTCGAAGTAGCTCACAAATAGACGCTCATCGATGTGCTGTGTTGACGCGTATTTGCTTCCTTCCACGTGCGGCCCACGTGGCCTGAGAGCTGAAGCGTACGACCGAAATTCTTGCCGCTCCGAGCACAACTCGCCTGGCGATGAGCACTAATGGAGGGGATAGTGTCTTTCGTACGCCCAAACCACCACAATCCGGTGTAAAGACAGTGCTCCAGTATACTGGTATTCCTCCTTCCTGGCTGGACAAGCGACCCGGTCTACCGTCACGAAATTGGCTAATCTTCCTTACTGTCACCTCCGCTATAACTGGTTATTACTTCTACGACCGTCGGGAATGTAAACGGGTTCGACAGGAATATGTGGACAAGGTCAAACATCTTGCGGAGGTTCCTCTCCATAGCATGGATTATCCACGCAAGGTCACCGTTTATGGCTGCAAATGGCCGTCCGATGAGGACTTCCATCGTAGCATGAAATATTTCCGGAAGTACGTTAAGGTCTGCAAATAAAATCCTCTTCCAAGATAGTATTTTTGACGCGTTCTTTAACTTTGTTAGCCCATTCTCGTTGCCGCTGCTGTCGACTATGAGATGGTCAACGGCCGAAGACATGGCGACCTTGCGGAACGAATAGCGAGCGAGATAAAGAAGCGGCGGAGGCTTGAGGCAGGAATCGACCAACTACCACCGGCCGCTCTAATGCTTCCAAACAATTCTCCTGAAGCTAAGAGGTCGCGGGAGCTGGCAGGTGGCACCATTATCGTTGGTCGTCCCGCTTTCAAGGAATTCATGGCGGGCCTAAAGCGGGGTTGGTCCGAATCTCTTGAACTTGCGGACAAGGAAGAACAACTAGCAAACGAGTTGGCGTCAGATGGAAGGTTTGACGAAGTTGAACCAGACATACCGGACGTCATTATTGGAGACGGAGAGCCCATTCCGACGGTGTCGAAATTGCAATCTTCCAAACCATTCGGTGCCCTAGCTCCTCCGCATCTCAAAATTCCTACCCAAACGTTTTCTCGTTCGCAGCAGTCGGATGGGATACCTGATACTCTGAATGCCGCCCCTGCAACTATCCCACCCCAGCCTCCAATTCTTTTAGTATCTTTCTTGAACCGCGTCGGTCTAAGCCAGATCCCTGCAATGATATGGGAGTTTTTCAACGAACGCCAAAAGGCTCGGGCAGGAGCAGAGGCTGCGTACCGCCTTATCGTTGGCGAGACGCGCCCGTTCATTCGTCCCTCCGAATCCTCTGATACAATTACTGTGGATTCAGAGCCTGCCCCGGGACAACCGTATCAGGTCGACGCGACATTCAGCGACCTTGACTTCGACAAGGATAAGGAAGCCTATTACAAGAAGTCTGTCGTGAAGTCATTCGGTGCTGACATTCAAAAGGCACGGGAGGATTATTACGCCGAGTTGCCTAAGAAACTGGAAATAGCCCGAGCTCTAGCGCGTGGTACCCGAGAAGCCACGAAGGATGAGCAGAGCTACCCCCCACCGACGGAAGTTCAGCTCCGTGCAGAGAGGCTGAAGAAGGAGCTAAGGTGGCGATCAGACGAGCGAGGTTGGGAAATCATCAAACCCGACTCTCCCGTCACTTGGGATGCGCGATTCAAGGATATTCTTCGCGTTTTTACGGATCCATCTCCGGAGAGGGAGGAGGCATTCAGACCTCAGTCGACACAAAAACCAGAGTAGTCTTAGAGTTCATATCACGTTTCGTGTTTGATTGTAGCCGTACAAAGGATACTCCCTACTCCGTGTCCATCTGGTCCACGACAACCACATTGCTTTCTATCCACGCAAATAGTTCGTCCAGTCGCTCGTCGTAATCGTCATGTGGATCTGTTTCTTCCAGGCTGACATGCTTGCTACGAGGAGGCTGTGACTTGACGGTCAAATCATCGAGTTGGTTGCTGGCATGTTTCCCGACAACCGTCTTGTCGCCAGATGAGGGGAGCTGTCCGCGATCGCTACTTTCTGGCTTGGTCATCGCCGGGCTATCCTGCAAAACGACTGATGCAGAGGCAAGAGTGGATGAACGAATGTCAAACAGAGTCTCGTCCATGTCAAATTCTTCCTCGAACCACGGCTTTGAAGACGTAGGGGAAGCAGTATTGCACAATACCGCCGACATGTTAACGTTCGCGTCCTCAGAGTGGTCCTCTAGGAACAGTGGCGAGCGAGCTACGATCTAAAGAGTATATCAGTCTCTATACCACTGAATGAGAGGAATAGCCAACCGCTATGGTCTCTTGCGCCGATGGAGGGCTTGAGACCCCACTGGATATATTCTGCGGTCTGCCAGACATTCGAGGGTGTTTGGCTGGAGTTTTGAAGTTGTCTTCTGCACGACGTCTCTTCGGATAAGGCGACATTGAAGCGCTCGTTTCTTGGCATATAGGGAGTCCATCGCGTTGTCGCACGTCAGAATTCCCGGGACTAGAACAAGACATATCATCGGATGCAACGTCGGGATATTTCTTCTTAGAGGATAACAAGACTTTCTTAGCGTTGAACGCGGCAAGGATTTCGTGTGTGTCGGGCAGATCGTCGTCAGAGAGCTCAGGAGACCCAGTGTCGAGAAGAGATATAGCAGAATCTCCTTCATTTAGGCTGGCGAACTCTAGGTCAAACCTCGGGGCAGCCTTTCCCTTCGGCAAGTGGTCCCGTGGCGCATGTGTTGAACATCTGGGATCGTCTATTTTGATACGGCGACCTTCCTTCAAAGATATACTAGCGTTGACGTTTGTGTTCTCGTGTAAAGCCTCTAGCTGTTTGAGACAATTATCAGGTTTATCTTGGTCCTTGAGTTTTGCCTTAGTCTTCTTGGGCTTTGGGACGTCATTGCCTTTTGTTTGAGAGTTAGATCCGCTGACAGGATACAATGTCTCGACGCGTTTCTTTGACCATTGAGGTGGTTTCTCAGTGCCTTCACGACAACTAAGATACAGTCGTTACCACAGGGACCCGGAAGTATGCGAAGTACCGACCATAGATGTTTGCAGGAGGTCTTGTCCTTGCATGTATGAGCACAGCTAAGACCCTTATCAATTCTGGGAGTTGAAGCAGCTAAAACAGCACGCACGCGAAATTGCCATTTGAAAGCCGCCTTGGGATCGGCATCATCTTTCCTGAAGGCGAATCGTCAGATCTGGAATGTTGATCATCCTTGGTGTTCATAGATAGCTGGGTTGCTTTCTGCTTCGGTGATATGCCTTCTGGAGTGTTCAATTAGAAGGTAGGACAACGGTAGTGCTTCCTTAACTGACTAGTCAGATCGATAACGGGGGCCTCCTCGTCAGATGGTACAAAATTCCAGAAGTCAGGGTCATCTGCAAGACCAGCCATATCTATTTCCTATAGGATAAAAGGTCGTCAAGATGAGGGTATAGAGTAAGAGAATCAATATTACCGTTGAGGTCATGGGGCGAGTGTCCATGACAGGATAAAGTTTGTGTGCTACGTTCGGCTTATACGTCTTATTTACAGCTATTCCGGCTATGTTTTCCTGTACACAGCGCTAAGCTACGACAGGGAAGATAATGAAGTACACTCACTGAGGTTATTTGAACCAGCACGGTTTGACTTGGCTTCGTCAAGTGAGCCGTGACGGTAAAGGTCTTCGAGGTTCTTAGTGCCTTCGTACTTAGGAAAGAAGCCTCAGCACAAAGATAAACATCAAAAAGCTGTAAACATACGAGATTCGCCTGAAATCCAGGAAATCCAGATCAGACGTGGTAGTGAGAATGAGAGTAGTATCCCTGTATCTGGTCTTGGACCCCTTGGACTTTGCAGAGTCATTGCCATCCTCAAGCAGGCCGCACTCAACAGTTAGTTCTATCTCGACAGGCGTCTTTCCGTCACTGGCTGTCATACCACTCTCTGTGATCTTCACCCAGTATCTTGGCAGCTGTTTCACATAAGCGAGTACCTGGTGACCAAATGGCGGACGACGGTTCAATAACTGAAGATCATGACGATTAGTAGGAGGTGACTAAGCAGTGTTTCCAGCTGTCTTACCACCTCTATTCTCATAGAATCCTGCCGCAACAGAGCATCAAAAGAATTTATGCCGTGTTGGGCGAGAACCTGCAATGACGTCAAGTGTGCGCACTAGAATGTTTTGAGACAACTACGAGCCTTGATTCTGTGGAGGTACAGATTAAATGTGGCTGAAGTAAAGAGACGAAGAGCGTACGATTTCTCCCCAATGTGTTCGATTTGACGCAGCACGAGAGGACGATCTTCCCATGCTTTCGCCGCAAGGCAGCGAATCCTAAATATGCCGTATTTGCACTCATATCTGGTAGTAGATAGTAATTACTTACAGCTCCATACCATGTTTCACTTGAGCTCCTGATTTCCGTGCTATCGCGATCTCTACGATTACTGTGGTTTGCGAGTCAGTCATAACGAATGACTGTCAAACAGCGCACAGACCTCGAGCAATGCGAGATACATGGCGAAATATTGTAAGCGCTTCCAAGGAGGGTTGATTATCGCCGTTCTTGTATTCTGGATCATTCAAGCTGATGCCACCTAAGACTGCCTGTTACGTGTCGGTCACAAGGGCAGTATGTTGCATGCAGAATTGTAAGTACCTGGATAATGAGCATGATCTTGTCGCAGGGTTTCTCAACTTTCTTCAATTTGAACCGAATATCATCGTGATTGCGAAGTTTGGTGTATATCTGTATATAAGACAGAGTAAACGATACTCCTTACCTATGATAACGATAGTTTGCTCACCTGTTTCTCGCCATTGCGGATCTTGATAGTCGAAAACCTATAGGAACGTTCAGTCGTCATAAGGGCAAGTCAGGGTGATCTGTACTCGTCTGCACTAGATAGCACCTCAAGCTAGAAGGCGATGAATGAGTGGTTCAAGATGAGTTATGTGGACAACTTGCCAATTCTTTGAGAGTTGCGCGTTCAGGCAGGTTAAGGATTGCAGTCATCTGGCCCCGAATAAGTTTGTCATATTTATAACAACGGCAAACTCACTGTGTCTTGCTTGATATAGTACTGCGCCACGCGTTAACCCGTGACATGTTTTCGAAGTCCAGTGGACGGCGTACCTTGCTCATAATATCTCCATATTCTGTGGAGGATAAGGATTCATCTCTTTCACCAGAGATTTCTACTAATTGGTTTTCCTGTAATTTCTTGACGCTTTCCGTGACCATCTCGTCCAACCTCTCCTGCCACGATTGTTTACTGTCCTTGCCGATGGCATAATGGCGAGGGTTCTGCTGGATTCTCTGGAACAAAAATGAACTGTGCAACCAACGTTTAGCCGAATCCACGCTGGTGATAGTGCGGAGTCCTATCTCTGAGTTGAGGTGTTCTGCTAAGGTATGATGCAAACAGCTCTCGAGAACCGTGCGCCCCTGCGCCATATCTCTGTATTTCTGCTCAAGCTCCAGCTCACAGAGGATGATAGCAATTCCTTCCTTGTCTGCCCATCATGTGTTCAAAGTATGATTCACACACCCAACAAAGGACTCACCAAATTGAGGCCGGCCCTGCAAAGGCAACGCAGTCGATCAGCAAGTTCGACGACATTGGAAGAGTTGGATACTCACAGCGCGGCCTAACATTTGCATGATGTCAAGATCAGAGTACTCTTGAGACATGTTGTTTTGGAAGATTTTGACACCTTTGATGACCACCGTGTGTGCCGCTGCACAACCCAGGTCAGTGATTGATTGACCGATGCAGCCTTCCAACTTACGAATGTTCACCCCGACCGCCAGAGTCTACATATTTGTGAGCGGTCTGCAATACCAGGCAATCTCGGGAAACGCGTACGGAAGTAGCCACAATGACACGAAGCAATTTGTTGAGAAAGAGTTCTTCAGTGGTCCGTCGGTCATCAAGACTCATTCCCGCATGGTGTACACCGATTCCACAAGTCGCTAGCTCTAAAACGCCACCATAAGTCAAAGGAAACGATCACCGGTCAACGAGAAGCTCACTGTCCAATTTCTTGTCATGGAAGTTGCATTCAATCCTGTTGAAATTCAGCTGACAGGGCGATGTATATGCAGTACTAACAACCGACCTTCTGGGGCGCGACCAAGGTAGTGCCTGTTTCTTCTGGGTTGCATCCTCGTACTCCTTCAGAAGTTGCTCAGCTGTAGTCACGACACCTGCAATCATTCTGGTTGAGTACTCCAATGTGGCGGACACAGAGCTTACTTTTTCTTGTAGAGCAAAAGATGAGCACCGGTTTATCGACGGAGTGTTCTTTTAAGATCGCGTATAAGCGATAATCCAGGACACGCGAAAACATGAAATCGTTTTGATCCTTCTTGCGAGGAATGCCGTACACATATCGAGTCAGCTTACAAGGACGATAATCTTCTCCGAACTGTAAGTCCTAGAATGAATACGTGTACCACCACTTGAGATCATGGATAGAAAGAGCGTACCTCCATGACAGTAGCAAGGGCACCAGAAGGCCCGTTTCCAATCCATGCAGCCACATCGCGAATGTTGGGTACTGTAGCGGAGACAAGAATGAATCGCAAAGAAGATCCACGGGCTTTCATGCGAGCAATGACAACTTCTAGCGTGCTTCCGCGTGATTCGTTGAGTATATGCACCTGAGCGAGACGATATCAAAATCATGGAAATCGTCTGACTGATATAGCATACCTCGTCCACGAGAAAGAGCTGTATCTGAGCGAGGATTTGCTCGTGTTCTTCCCTATCGCATCCCGCATGAGCCGATGTCCATGAAAAATCAAGTTAGCCCACCAATTTCGTGTCAGACTGTCCCACTTCTCGCCCGTTGTAACTCTACAAGCTGATGAGATGAAGGACGGACCATCAAGGGTGACAACCTTACATCACGGTCGCATCTCTCGCATCGCCCCACGCGCTCTTCCCAAACTGTACAGTATCTCCAGTCAGTTCACAACCTGCGCTCATGTTAGAGCATCCAGTCTGACTCAGATTTTATGATGATATTCCTTACATTTGATTCCGAGAGGTTGGAATTTAGTTGTCCATTCACGGTATTTTTCTGAGCACAGGGCCTATTTCCAATTAGTGTATGTTTTCCTGTCTGTAAGAATAAGGTGACCTTGGTTGGAGCGACGTAGATGCATTTTGAAGAGCGGCCGGCCGAGCCTGACTGGATAAGCATGCGAATGATAGCTAGCTCAAAAAGCACCGTTTTCCCACTCCCAGTTGGAGCTGTCACGCGATGAAAACAATCAGGTTTGTTAGTTTGGGTGGTGCAGTAACTCACCGCTCACAACCTAGGCACAAACAAATCACTTAGACGATCAGTGGCAGCAATCGAGAGCAGCACGCACCATATTCTCGTCGGAGGTCATTACCTGGAAACAAGGTGAGATAACCGGTCCGTGCCATCCACACAGAACACTGAGTACTGACCACGTCGAAGCACTTTGACTGAACGGCATTAAAAACGCCAAATTTGAATAGCGAGCGATACATATCCGCTGCGAAGCAATGTAAGGCGAATATATGCGCCGCCATATATGAGGTAGAGTGAATAACGACGCACGCAAGTCTGACGTAGGCCGTAATCGTATTCCATGTGCGTTACGAGGATGACTTCCGTTCTCCTCTTCTTTGTGGGCCTCCGGACCTCGTTCCACCTGCATCCTTGACCATGAAGTCTGATTGGGCATGGGGTAAGGAGCAGAGTAGATTCGATTTGTGGCACCACTGGGGGCCGCAGACAGTGACGCTTCAGATGTACTTCGAAACGTTGGCTCTTGTTGTATACTGTGATAGACTGTGTTACACCCTACCGTCAGTATCATACCGACAAAATTGGGCCGTATGGACGTACACGGATAGTTGCGGTCATCTGAACGATGGGGTGAGTCTGGGTTATGATAAAGCTCTTGTGCACGGAGATTCCTCCGCATATCGTCTCGATTGTGATACAAATCGGCTGATGTTCGCTCAAAATGCCGATTGGGGAAGTATTGGGCACCCGCATGATGAGAGGCGCTGCGTCCTGGAGGGCAGGGAGAGGAGTATGAAGCTAGCAGATCGAGAGATTGAGCAGATTGAATAATAAAGTCATCACACCATGCGCATCACCGCTATGATGATGGTCACCTTCGTCGTCGTTCAAGTTTTCGAAGTCGGCGTAGTAGTCCTGAGCGGGCTCAATGTCTTTGGAGTGTGAATGAACGTAATCATCTTCAGAGTCGCTTATGTCCAGTCCATAATCTCGGGCAAGATTCACAAAGTCTCTGTCGTCCATGGGTAGTGACTTACAAAGTTACTGTGTATGGTGACAACTTGGTTAGTGCGTGCTGTGGCTGAGACAGTAATCACAAGTCGCGGAGTGGGTCGGAGTTATGAAACGCCACATTCCTCGCGTACGGCGCCTGATCCTGTATCGTACCTGCCCTCTTCCCTGGGATTGTATAACGCATTCAGGTTTTCTCCCATATTGTCTGTCATTTTCTCTGTTATATCCGATTCGAATTCTGTATTTTTACCATGACTAGCAAGGAGAAGGTTGATCCTCAGAAATTGGAGGAATGGATCGAGAAGTCGGCTCGTCTCTCTTCGCTAGTACTGTCGTTCTCTGCTCACGCGATCTCGCTTGTGATAGAATCCACTATTCGGAGCGATACTCTGACGAGGAATACGAATACCGTCACGTCATTCTCCCCAAACCGCTGTTTAAGATGATTCCAAAGACATTCTTCAACGCCGACAACAGTGGGACGCTACGCTTGCTAGAAGAAAAGGAATGGCGAGGTATCGGAATCACACAGAGTCTTGGGTGGGAACATTACGAAGTTCATGGTGCGTTGGTGGTGTTGTTGTTGCGGGGTGATTCCTGTCCTTACAAATCGACAATGCGTACAGCACCAGAGCCGCATGTCCTGCTGTTTCGACGACCAAAGAATTTCGACCAACTATTGAAGCGGCAAGAGCTTGAACAACAAGCGCAAGCTGGAAATACCAGGTCGAAGTCAGGAACGTTGGGAATGAGACGGAAGTGATGAATGATATTGGTCCCTCCTGTTCGTTCATTCGGGTTTTCATGAGGTCTGTCGCTATACTGCACGCTACTTTCAGTTTGTCGTGTTCAAGGACATAATTATTGATATGCTGGTGGTTTATGTTACTCGACGTTTTTCGTTGCATGCACTCTTTACCCTTTTGTACACCATTCTTGATAGCTGTTTGATGGAACGATATCGGTCTGAGCCACCCGCTGTATCGTTTATATTTTAGTGTTAATTCTCCTTGCGTATCTGTCTGCGTAAAAAATGTGTCGACCAATCAATAGATCCGTTGACCCTATTGTTCTGTGTCCACGCGACAATTGATAGCAAGTACCTGCCCAGTCCTTCGAATTGCTCGTGCTTGAACGCGACTGGCTGAGTAACCGAGAGGGTACCCTGTACCAGTCTACCAACTTGAACCAACATCACCAACGTCGTACACCCCCCGCCAAACTCAAAGTGGGCCTCGATTCAACAGGTTGGATGCTACAGCTGCTGGTCAGGAGTCGCCGTCTCCCCATTGTTACATCTCCGTCCTCTCCTCTATTGTCTTCAACACAACCCGTGGGCATACGGCGTATCCTGCCCAACAGATACATCCCTTCACCACGCTCTGCTTCAACCATGACAGCATCACACGACAAGGAGGATTGGAAGTCCATCGTCAATCCTGGTGTGCCTTCATACAGTGTGTTTTCAAGGCCTGTCCAGATATCAGAACAGGATGATCGCGAATACCGGGTCATCAGACTTGGGAACGGACTGGAGGCTATGGTGGTGCACGATGCAAAAGCAGATAAGGCTGCGGCGAGTCTGGATGTTGCTGTGGGACATTTGAATGACCCGGTGAGTGTAAGCTTTGCGTCGTCCTCTCCATAACGCCTGGCACATGATAGGGCAATATTGAAACATTCGCAGGATGATATGCCGGGTCTTGCTCACTTCTGCGAGCACTTACTCTTCATGGTATGTTCTTTATGCTGCTGGTCGTCCTAGTAAGCTTAGATCAGAACAGGGAACAGAAACTTATCCTCGCGAAAACGAGTATTCAGAGGTACGTGAATCTCACTCGCTCCGATTATGTCGATCTAAGTGGACCCATCTGCATAGTATCTGGCCAAGAATAATGGCATGAGCAATGCGTATACTGGGACTTCTAACACGAATTATTACTTTAGTGTCTCGACGTCTGCCTTACCTGGAGCTCTTTCACGATTCGCTGCGTTCTTCCATTGCCCACTCTTCACCCCTTCGTGCACTACTCGCGAACTGAATGCCGTTAATTCAGAGCACAAGAAGAATCATCAGTCGGACGTCTGGCGTATGTATCAGTTGAATAAACATCTCAGTAAACCAGGTCATCCATTCCACAAATTTGGAAGCGGGAACCTGGAAAGCTTGTCCCGCGCCGCAAAGGAGCTTCAAGCAAAGGGTTTGCTAAGGAATGGATCAGATATCAGCAAATCGTTGAACGGCAGCCTCGCCGCTACACCTATATCCTCCAGGTCAACTTCTCCAGCTCCGTCTTCTGTATCGTCAAGTGAATCAGAAGGTGATGGTGGTGCGGTAGGGCGGGAAATACGCCGCAGACTCGTTGAATGGTGGAAGAAGGAGTACTCCGCAAATAGGATGCGTTTATGTGTGATTGGCCAAGGTTTGTTTACATCTCTTCTCTTGTATGTCGAATCGATCTAATATAGTGTATTGCAGAGCCCCTCGATGAGCTCGCAGATATGGTTAGCAAGATGTTTTCTCCCATAGAAAATCGTGGAGTTGAGTCACTGCCCATGATCAACGACCATCCTTTCGGTCCCGATGAAGCAGGGGTGAGTGTTCTCATTGAAAGTCCAGGGATCGTAATGCTCACGGATCGAAGACACTCGTGTCAACTCAAGTCATCATGTCATTTCATGCCGTCGAGATGTCATTCCCTCTAGCTTACCAGCCGCCATTGTGGCGGCATCAACCTGGACACTTTGTCACGCATTTCCTTGGCCACGAAGGTCCTGGTTCTGTGCATTCATATCTCAAGAACAAAGGCTGGGCGACAGCACTGTCCGCCGGATCCCAGCCTCTCGGTAGAGGTTTTGCTATGATCAAAACTACGGTCTATCTGACTGAGTCTGGGTTCGGTAGGTATTCCTTGATTGGAATATATATGCAGCATTCTGACTTGGTTTCCAGATCATTACCGCGAAGTCATGCTTGCTGTTTTCAAATATCTCTCTCTCCTGCGAACATCGCCCTTACCTGCTTGGTATTCTCAAGAAATGAGTGGCATAAGGGCAACACGATTCAGGTTCTCTGAAAAACGTAGGCCGGAAGATTATGCGCAGTGGATAGCCGAGCATATGGCCTGGCCTGTTCCTCGGGATCGCATCCTCAGCGGACCACAGATGATGGAGCCATGGGATGAAGCAGATCCAGTAAATGGTGGCGAACGTGAAGCACGGGAGATAATCAACAGTCTTACCGTCGACCGCGGGCGTGCTCTACTCATGGCTAAAAAGGAAGAGTTTGGACGCGTTCGCCCGAATCTGTCATGGCAACACGAACCCATCTACGGTACTCCATACCACGTAGAACGATTCGACGAAGCCTTCAGAGTGGAGGTAAGCCTATGCTTCCTTCTTCCCTCCTGATACCACGACACCAATGAGTTTCTGTAGGCACAAGGTCCCAACGACATCCCTGAATTATTCCTTCCTGGCCCTAACGAGTTTCTTCCCTCGAATTTGGATGTCGATAAACGACCTGTTGACGTTGTAAGCATTACTTGAATCCCAGTTGTACCGTTCCCTGATAATATGTCATGGGTAATTCGCAGCCATCGAAGCGCCCTACGCTGGTTCGAGAAACTCCTCTGTCGTCTCTGTGGCACAAGAAAGATGACCGCTTTTGGGTGCCTCGAGCCCTTGTCATGATGGACCTCAGAAGGTATGCACGTTTTTTTATCTGGCTAGATCTACTTTGCTCATCAAATACAGCCCAGTTGCATACGAGTCTGCTAGAGCATCAATTATGACACGGTATGGTCAATGTTAAGTTTTGTCACTCCGATTATGCTGACTTCAAAATCTTTCAGATTATATGCAGATCTAGTAGACCACTCTCTCACTGAATTTGCATACGATGCCGATCTTGCTGGTCTATCATACACATTCACACCACACAACTTAGGCATCCTAATATCGCTGAGCGGTTACAACGACAAGCTCCACGTTCTCGGCAGAGCTGTCTTCAACAAAGCAAGAAATCTAGTCATCAGGTCTGATGAGCTTAACATCGTCAAAGAACGAGTTGAGTTCACATAACCTTTACATACGCTGGAGAAAGCTTCTGACAGCAGCTTGTTCAGGTTGCACGAGACGGGCACAACTTCTTCCTCAGTCAGCCATATCGGATCTCTGATTATCATACGCGATTGATATTGGCTGAAAAGCAATGGCCTATGCCCGAGAAACTCGCCGAACTTCCGTGTAAGCTATCATCTAGAAGGATGATATGACCGCACTTATCATGACTCTACCTCAGCGATTACTACTGAGGAGCTCCAAGCTCATGTCGAACGACTGTTCTCAGAAGCTAGAATACAATCTTTAGCGTTGGGAAATTTATACAAAGACGTACGTGCCTTTTTCGTGCATAAGCACTACAATCTGAAATGTGTATCTAGGAGGCCATAAGTGTTCTTGAGAGCGCAGAAAATCTCTTCCGGATCTCGCCCTCGCATGTGGACATCAGGGAAAACGCACGTATTCCTGCACCTGGTAAGCAGAGTTGGTATATGTTTGGCTCGATGCCTTACCATTCGTCAAATATCCAGGCATTAACTTTGTTTGGGAAGCTGATGTCCCCAACCCAAACGAGCCCAACTCGGCATTGTCATATTACATTCATACAGGCACTCTATTAGATCCTCGCTCGCGTGTTATTGCCGCTTTCCTTGCTCAATACTTGCACGAGCCGGCATTCAATATCCTGAGGACGAGGGAGCAGTTGGGTTATATTGTCGACTCGTCAAAATGGAACACGCCGGGGGAGACTGAAGCTGGTCTTCGTCTCGTGGTCCAGAGCGAACGTGCACCTGCATACCTAGAAGAACGAGTGGATGCCTTCTTGGACGAGATGAAGGAGAGTTTGTCTAGGATGACAGATTCGGAGTTCGAAGAGCACAAACGAGGTCTCGAGAAGTATTGGCTAGAAGAGCCGAAAAATATCAAGGAAGAAGCAAGTCACTACTGGATGGCTATCGATACTGGTTACCTAGACTTCTTTAGACGTGAGTGCAACAGATGGTGCGGCCTGATCGACACACTGAACCTTGCGGGAAATAGCACAAGAAAACGTGAAAGCCCTGGCTAATATCAAGAAGGAGGACGTCACAGACTTCTTCAACAAGCATATACACCACAGTTCTCCACATCGTGCGAAATTCTCTATTCATCTACGCTCGAAGAAGCCACGCGACAAGAAACTCAGCGAAGCTGCAATGATCGCCTTCGAGCAAGCTGTCCAAAAACATCACAAGCTGGACTTGTCGCAATGGAGAGAAGAGCTGTTTGCATCGGGGGAGCCCGATGTGCGGCATGCTGCGGAATACTTCTCTCGTTTCTTCTTGCAAGAGACGTCCGCGATTCCTGAAGAAGCTGCGGAACAGCTACTCGCAGATTTGGCTCGTTTTGCTGATGCGCACCCATCACAAGCCGACTACGAGGGCAAGATTAAGGATAGTGTCGTTCGAATCAATGATCCAAAGGCATACAAGGCATCTCTACGACTCTCTGACCCCCCAAAACCCGTTGTACAGTGGAACGATTTGCCTGTTGCTAGATTTTGACTTTGACTGTACTTGGTTATAGTGAAGTTGCTAGAGTTGTAGTATACATGATATAAAAGTATCTTCGAGATATCTTACCAAAACTACTGCGCCCATGAAGACAACAACAATCGCTTTAGATAGTGGCCCTCTTCTTTGTGGTTTTGTGGCGAGATTGTTTCGATGCGATAGCGTACACGGACTTGTTCCTGATGATTGTCATCATATCAGCCACAATGCGGACGCTCGTCAAACCGCTGCTCACATTGAAAGTATCTTCTTTCGCCTTACATCTGAAGTTCCAAGACGTGGCCAAGATGTCCTCCATGATTCTAATAAATCTGTTCTGGTCATGACTCTGAAGACCATGATGATAAACGGTTTAGAGGAATCGGTGTAACGGAGAGGCGAACGCTAACCTTGATCTCCTCTAGTTCGTCAGCGGTCCTTTCGAACAGAATCAAACCAACATCATTGAAACCCGACAGCGACATATGGCCAGAATGATCCGCTATCGTTAACGAAAAAGAATAGCTTTAGAGAGAGAATTAGATTTCATTGTAGTAGTGATATCTGAACAAGGCGTTTACCCACCGATAGGAGGGTTTGTCCCATATACGTGCACAACCTTTGCACAACCACCCATCTTGCTGCTCTTCGACTTTCTTATTGCACCCGCCGTTCTGACATGCAGGATACCAGAATTTTGATTCTAGGATTTCCTTGTGGCCCAGATACAAGATTACACCCTGGACTAAAAAGGCTTCCTCGTGTCCGTGCATCCCAACTTCTGCATCGCGGACATCGTTGATATTTTGAATTTGGCCGAGGTCGAGAGCATGACGTCCAAAGTTCTTCGATATATCGGCTTTCCCACTGGTATCGTACCATGTGCGCAAGGCATGGGCTTCTGGCGTGTCAGGATTGATTATCATAACACTGGAGGTAATCATCGATAAGGAGTGTTCTGTAAAGTCATCTTCACATCTGCGAACATTGTTATGTGCCTACACTGACCTCCGCGGAATTCTTTTACTTTCAGACCCGTCCAAGACACAACGGGGTTGGGGCCAGGATCGAAGTTCTGCGCGTGCTTTCCCCACAATGTCACTCGTATGGTACCAGACTGATCAGCAATGGTGATCTCCCGTTTAGCAACCTGTCGAAGAGTGAGGTGGAGCGGAATATATACGATAAACATTGTACATACGCTCCTGCTATCTCTCGGCATCTTGAAATCGCTCATTGTGCCGGAATCTGTTACGACTCCTACGACGTCTTGTGATGAAGATTTATCAACGGAACGTTCTTGGATATATGCTTGCCACATACCACAAAACGAGTCTTTGACCTGTTCATGCACGTCTGCTACAGATATAGATCTGTACTGCTCAGGGACATAATCCTGACACTGGACGCTGTTCGTCAGTCTGCCGAACAAGAGTCGTGAGAGGTACCTCTTCAACCACGGTGTTATTTTGGAAAATCAGCTCGTATGCGTGCTTGGTAGAGTTGAAGGTTTTACTGGCAGGCTGCAACTTCCCGTTTGAGATATAGTACATTCTGCCTCTTTGTAATTGGTCAAACAAATTTTCAGCGTCGTTGCCGTACGCTATAGCTAGGATGACCGCAAACTCGTCCTTGAGCGTCACGGTAAACCGCTTTGCCTGCCCATTACGGACAGTATGCATATCCGATTTCTGTGTGACCAGCGCTTTGATCGTGAAGGTGCGTTTATAACTGCTCAGGCCATCGATAGAGATGATACTTCGCTCCAGTCCGTGGTCAGTGGACGCAGGCGGGTGATCTTGTGTGGTGGACTTAGATGCTGAACTGCCGGTGTCTCCCGATCTCGCGTTGGTATCTGCTGGCTCGGTGACGGGGGTGCTCGTATTTGCCGTTGGTGGAAGCTGCTCTAATAGCTTGGGAGAACCGATCTTTTCAGATTCTCTGCGCACAACGCGCAGCCCAGAAATGAGAATAGCCCTAAACACGAGTATATTCAGAAGACGAGCTGATATAGACTTGATGAAGACTTGACCTCTTTCCTTGCGTAGGGTTCTGAGGTAGGAATTCCTCAAGAGTGATGATACTGGTTTTAACGAGAGAACCATCTTGTACGAGGCTGCTCAGCTCTGTACGTAGTATTGTCTGAATGTAATGCTCCCCGTCAGACAATATCAATCGATAGGTTACTTGCGATGGCGGTGGATCTGACTTCGGCGGCATCTCCTTGAGGGATAACACTTGTAGAGTCGGCGACGACCTCAATAGCGCCCGCGTTTCCTCATCATCAGCAGTAGAGAAAAGGCGTTCGCTGATAAATCCACCAGTAAGTTGTATTTGGTTCATATTATGATAACGAGAGAGTTGAAGACTGTGATGGTGGTTAGTTACCAAGATCGCATGGAGCGCTAACGCAGTGGTTTCTCCCGCGGACATAGAGCTATTCAGGCTCAGATGGCCATCAATATCGCTTTTGACCTTCGGCACATGTTGAGTACTTCACAGTGGTTCGAACTAATGCTGCCTAACTCCCTGTCAGCAGTCTGAATCTTCAAGCAGTGTATTTTCCCGTCCTCTATCGTCGGACGACGTCACGCGGTGAAGTACTGGTGAATAGAACTGATGGCAGCAGGACGGATCAAGGAACGAGAGGAAGAATCGCATCCCTCGTTAGAAAATGGGACGTTTTGCAGTGCGAGGGAGCGAAAGGTACTGACTTGCCCATCGTCATGTCCGCTGAGTCTGATATGTATTTAGTAGACAGTGAGCTCAGCCTCATCGCCTATCGAAAGCTTTCCGATGCACACACACCGTTCAAGACACTAGGGCAGCGGTATAACAAGTACCGTAGTCTATTATAAGGTTATACTACGTTTATCACAAATCATTGACAGAAGAAAGATTCGATATAGGGCTGATGAACACTTGTCGCGTCTGTGTGCGTATAATGGCGGCCTGCGTCACACCTGAATGCGCTGACTATTATTCCCTTCAGTTGAGGACACGCGAGAGAGAACTGAGGAAGCACCCACTTTTGAGATCGCCGGTGATATTTGACCCGATGACGATAAATGTCCGTCCGGCGTCGGTACACTTTCATTCCACACCTACACGCCCAAACTGCAGGTGCAGGAAAATCGTCGTCATCGAAATCCTGCGGTGTTAATGAGTCTTTAGCTCGACGAAGAGCAACGGGCAGCGTACCGAACTCGCGTCGCTATCGGCCGCTTCAACCGCCTCTGCCTCAGCTGGGAAAGGCACTTGAAGCCCCAGGGCTTGAGGTTGGTTCTGTTCAGCGTTCTGCATTATAACTGACGCGTCGATAAGTAGGATGGCGAGTATTTGAATGCAAGGGCGGGGTGTTGCTGTAGAAAACGAAAGGTGGGGAGGACGCATTTATAGTGCGGTCAGCGCCAGCTAGCGGCCATCCTCAGCATGACCATCAGAGGCCTTTGTCTCCCCATTTCGGTCAACAAATGCAAACGGCCACGCCAACAAAGAACGCCGGCGTTCGTCTAGCACATTATCCGTGGCATCCCGCCCTTGTGCCACTGTGTTTGTGATGGATTTTTGCAGGATGCCTTACAACCACCACCCCGTGCCCTCGCAGAGCCTGATCTCTTCCCGAAACATGCACAAGCACTACGGTCAGAGCACTGTCCCACCTTCTATTTGGTCGCACCTTACGGCATACCTTTACTGAATATCATCCTCATCGTGCTTGCCTGGTTTTTCTGCTGCGGGCCCCGGCGTCCACTACGACACGTCGCGTCCACGTCGAAGTATGCTCAAGCCCCCAGCACCAGGTTGTATCATAAGACGCGTCTTTCTTCACGCCGGTTGTGCCGCGTGGCCTGAGGAACAAGGTCTCGTGTACAAACGCGTCGAACACACCCTCGCCATTCGTCAATACTGTACTCTTCGTCGAAATAGCACGGAAGTGAATGCACCCGCCAAGCGCCGAGGTGTGTGACACTCGCGAAATTATCGTACAACAGAACACGCGTCCACGAAGAACGAGAACCGAAACTGGCCTCCGAGAGCCTTCCACATGACGGTCATGCCTTGCGCTCGAGAGGTTCGCGTCCTTCTCAGCTCGTCGATTTCCACCCGCCACCTCATCCAAGGCATTCGCGTCAAGGATCAAAGCCGCCTACCGCGTCGTCCACCAGCCCGTGCCGTCTCTCGTCGCGGGATGCATGCATACTAGCAGACCAACCTTGGTGGCTAAGAGTTGGCCGAAGCATTGTCGCGAGTCGCTTCAAGCGGTCCATGCACGCAGCTCGCGAGGATCGACGGCCGATGGCATCAACCATGCTGCCCGCCTACGCAAAGACGCGTCCTCGCAAGGGCGCGATGATTGGCGCTCGGAAGGCGCGCAGAATCAACAACTTGCGTGCATCGACGACGCGCAGGTACTTACCGGGCCGTCAAATGTGTAGTAGTACGCGTCGGCCAACGAGAACGCATTGAACGTTGACAAAGTTCATGCCATGATCCCGCTGATACATAAACTTGACATTGAGAGGTCTATTATACACATTGCGAATGAACATATGGACATAAATGACACGACGATTCCAGCTATTTATACATGCCAATGATACAATGAATCAATTTCATTCATTCGATTCCATTTCATGATATCTTTGCTTTGCCACTGTGACGCCCTCACGGCTTGCTCACTTTTACTGCTCCTGCTGCCCACCCTCTTGCTTCTTCTTCTTCACTATCACGTATTGGTCCGCATCCGCCGGCGCGGGAACCGCCTCGACGTCGCCACCGATCACGCCCTTGTTCCCGGGCTGCAGTTGCTTGCGCTCCGCGCGAATCATATTGAGGTCATGGCTGACCAGCCCGTGGCCGCCAACAGGGCCCCAGTAGGATGTGGCCGCGAGCGAGCCGATGATACAGGTTCCGACAAGAATCGAGAGGTAGAAGCGGTACTGAGAGTACCATTTGGGAGCTGTAACATCCAGATGAGCATATGTCTGTTTTCACGCGGAAAGCAGAACTTACTCCAGCCTTGACCGGTGGCTTTCATGTCTGTGTACCAGAGCGCGGTGAATCCGACCCACTGCGCGATCAACGCGTTGATTGGGTCGAGCGCCAAGGTGGACCAGCCCCATACGACAGGCGCAGCACCAAGGAGAAGGCGTGGGTATCCCTTCATACCACCATACCCGGCGAACTCAAAGCCCCAGTGCAGGGCACCAAGGAAGGAAAGGAGGACGGCACCATAGGTAGTCTGGATGTGGAGCGCCTGATGCAAGACAGTGATGGCGACACCGGGATCGATGGAAGATATGACACCTGCA
Source organism: Phlebia tremellosa (assembly GCA_011032875.1). NCBI lineage: Eukaryota > Fungi > Basidiomycota > Agaricomycetes > Polyporales > Meruliaceae > Phlebia > Phlebia tremellosa. The sequence goes on from JAAIFI010000024.1 coordinate 161,071, forward strand.
ATGAGTGAGTTGAAGTGCGACTCATGAGCGGCGAAATCGCGTACCCGTAGCAGCCTCGCCAGCCTGACGCGCAAGGTAGACGGTGGTCAAAGCGGAACCAAGGTAGGGCAGGCCTCCAGCAAGTCCGAAGACGATGTAGGGCTTGGGGACGGCATGCGCAACAGAGTTTGTGATCCCCAACTGTAGTACCATTAGTTGATGCAGGCTGAATTGTAAAAATACGGGGCTTACGAATGTCTGCTGAGTAGGCTCCACAGCGTCAGAGAAGTAGTTGCCTCCGGCGATGGTTTTCGCGAGGTCAGCGGTAGAGTTGCCGACTTCCTCTTTGATGTTGGTCGCGGCGTGCCCGATGGTCTGCGAACCTGGGCGACCAGAGACTTGGCTTGCCGCCGTACGCACGATGATTTGGGTCCGCGTGGGGTAACGGAGGCTGATACTAGTCGTGGGTTTGGCGTTTAGGAGTGTTTGATGCACGCGTGGGACTGCAGACGAGAGGTTGCGCCTGAGCAGGACGGGAGTCGTCGTTCGCAGACGAGCGCGAAAGGCGTTGGGCAACATGTCCGAAAGTCGTGATTCAGGTTGTCGTCGTCGTGTTTGGAGGGCTGGGTGTCGTGTGAGGGGTTGTGGGAGAGAACAGGGGGACGGCGGTAATCTGGCATGGTCCTGTTTGATTTGGGTGTTTATATATTTGTTGGAGGATAGCGAGCAAGTAGCCTGTTCTGACGTCACTGCCCCTCCTCAACCCCTGCTAGACGCGCAAGCATGCAAGCGATCGGGCGTGGATCGTTCACCTACACTCACCGTCCGTGCCCGGGAATATTGATCTTATTTTCAGTGTACAGTAGCCACCCACGAGATAAAGAAATCAAAAAAATGATATGTTAAAAGATACCGCATATACACAATCGTGCGCGTACTCAAACCACGATGATCAGTCCTCAGGGAGTGCCGCTTTTCGCTTGTACTTGGCCTGATCCCTCAGCCACTGATAGTCACAAGTCAGGTCATGCATTGCACGCAGAACGAAACAACACACCTGTCTGTAATCATGCAGTGATCCAATTTTCTCCCCTGAAAGGATTTGTATGGTTAGCAATTTGAATACAATGCAGGGCAACTCATGGAGGGAATTCCTTCCGGACTGCAGCAAAATTGTGTTCTCACCGTAGAAGTCCGGAACAGGATTTGTAGCACTTTGAGCGGAGGGATCTACCCTGTTCTTCACAATGTGTTGGTGGAACTGCCGGTCGCGCGCCTCAATCAGCCTCATCGTGTGTCGGTTTGAGAAACGCCAGAGCGCAGAGCCGAGGATAGGTCCAAAGAGGTATCCCAAACCTGCGAGGGCGGTGTCAGCGCGACCAGAAACTAAATTGGTAAATGGTGCGTACCTGCGCATCCGAGTGTCGCGGCACCGTATACGACCATCGGGTCAATATTCTTTGGAAGAGGTACGAACACACAAATGAGTCGATGTAAAGACACAAATAAAGTTGAGTTGCCAACGTACAAAGATTGGTTTGGTCGGGTCCATCTCCATGCCACCAAATGTCATAACACCACCAGCAAAGCCTGCTATTGTGAGCGGTATGGTGACGGCCTGAGGGATACAATATTTGGTGTCAGAAAACAGATAATTCATACACAAGCGGTAGTCGAGGTTGCGTGCTCACCGTCTCCCATCTCCGCTTGGTCTTCCTCACTGCAAGGTACTTCGCCCACGGCATCATCTCCTTTTCGGTCTCGGTCGGTAACTCCCCCTTCTGCGCCCGCGCGCGTAAGCTTGCCTCCAGGTTCTTTGTTGTCGAGGTAGACGTAGGTGCTGTGGGTGCTGAGCCTCCTGCCGCAGAAGCAGCCCTCGCCTTCGCTTTCGAAGACTTTGCTCGCACGGAGAACTTCAGGTTCACAGGCCTCAGAGACAATGTAACCTGACGAGCGGTGGAACACTGCATATGAAGCGATCGCACCACCGGGGCGTATAACCTGATATTCGAGAGTGGATCCATGGTCGGGGAGGCGGACGTCGAGCTCGACGTTGCAGTGGCCTTCAGTGAAGAAGCGCTGAGCTGCTCTCGAACCTCGGAGGCGTTTGAGCGCTATCATCCCGCCATTTGCCTAATATGGAGAAGAGGCGCGCGCTTCAGAGACTGACCGGAGTCTGGGATGGGCGGACCGAGGCTCCGACGCCGATGAGACTAAGGTAGGGCTCATGCACAACCCGCTAGTATCATGTGACTTGCGTGACAATGCCTTAAAATCGTGCTCGGTCATATCCTTGGTGTTTTGTATACCAAAATATATTCTACTGGCATTCTTATGTACTCTCTTATGTTGCACATAAATTATAGAAGAGATTTGGACCATGCTACAACCCACAGACCAGATTTGCGTAGCCAAGCGGTACGCGCTTGTTCAAGCGTGATGGATCATTTTGGCAGTGTCACACACAGTCACGATCACATGATACTAGCGGGTTGTGCATGAGCCCTACCTTAGTCTTGAGAGACGATTATGAGAGAGCACTTTCAGCTCTGTTTCCGACATCGCACCTTTGTAACAGTCTTCCACCACGGTGGTCGTCCTATACATGAATATCGTCCGTCCTTGCCTCGGCGGCGTGTACCACTTTTACCACTTCCTTTCCTTCTGCTAAGTCTCTGTATCCTGTCTAGAACTCTAATTTATTACAGATCATGCCCACCGTCTCTGACATGGCAAGCGCAGCTCGCCCGCTGCTCCCGCGAGAGCTCGTCGATGAGACACTCGACCATCTATGGGACGACCCCAAGGCTCTCACCGCGTGCGCCCTCACCTGCCGCGCCTGGGTCCCCACCACTCGCGTGCACCTCTTCCGTACGGTTCTCCTGTCGTCCTTGTCATCCACCATACGCTTCTCTACGCTCCTAAAGGACACACCGTCGATCGCACGTTGCGTGCGCAAGCTTAGCATCACCACCCAATACTTCCCCACAGGTGACGATGAGGCAGACGAGGGAAGACCGGTCGAGGACGACGGATGGGTGAACGCGTGCGCTGGCATCGCGCAGACGCTCGGCGAACACGGGCGGGTGCACACGCTTGCGCTGAGTAGGATGCGGTGGAGCGTACTCGAGCCGCAGACGCGTGCGGCCTTTGCAGATCTCTTCCGCGCCGTGCGCACGCTGTTCCTCTTCGAGGTACGCTTCGACTCCTCGGGCGACGTCCTCGCCTTCTTGGATGCTTTCCCCAACCTCAGCGAGCTCTACTTCCACGCTGTGTCGTGGGATCATGAGTCGTCGCCGCTTCTTCCCGCTTCGCCCACTGCGGCGCTCGGATCGATGCACGAGCAGATGGACAAGGCGGAGAAGATGAATCTCTCGTATTTGTTTTTGGACCCGCGTTCGTCCCCGACCCTTGTGACGGAGTGGATATTGAGCCATCCGTCTGAACAGAGGCTACGGACTATTCAGCTGTGCTGGAGGGAGTTGGAAAGCACGAAGGCTTTGGGTGACCTCCTCCAGGTGAGCGGGTCATCCCTCGAACATCTTCAAATTGAGTTTCCTGCTGGCGTTCCAGAGGAAGGTAAGACTTCAGCTAGACATCCATATCGCCCAATCTGATGATATCCCGCCCTTCCTAGCCGTTCTGCATAACCACTTGTCCCTCGTGCACAACACATCCCTCCGTTCACTCGCCTTTGGCGGACTGGACGTCTCCGCTGACACCTCCCGCGCCTTCCTCTCTACACACCTATTCCCTTGGGTAACGCAGATGCTCGAAGATGTTCACTCGCCCCTCCTACACGAGATCACCTTCGAGCTCGAGACGCCAGACACTGAAGGTCTGAACGCACTCGACTGGGTGCGCATCGACCAAGAGCTGTCCCGCCGCGCCTTTGTCGGGCTCACCGTGCGCTTCTACGTTAATTACAAAGACGGAGACGTGAATGAGGAGAAGATCCGGCAGACCATCGAAGCACGCCTGCCTGGGTTTGCACAGAGAGGCGTGTTGAGGGTTAGCTGTATCTGATATCGTTCATCAACTCATTGGGTTATACGTGACGACCAGGATGTCGTCCGTTGCATGTTATACTGACCCACTTCTACTAATCAATGGGTTGCACACGCATACTTCACGCGTATGCTGGGGAGATTTGTATTCTTTTGCTCCTGGATATCTGGATGTATAATGTTTGGATCGTGTTATAGACTACTTCGTGTATCCGTACCTCATGTTTATCTGGATTATCTTATTTATATCTGTGTATCGTGTCCGTGATGGAACAAAGCTTGAGTTCTAAGGGCAGCGTAGCCGCCCAATTTGTGGCGATCCTCGTGGTCATTATGCGCGCCGCGTCCACCTGTCTTTCAGGTGAACTTCTACTCTCTCCAAGTTTCTCTCTGCCCTCGAGCCCCTCACACAGTCTACACCCTCTCCTGTCAACACGGTATCTTACAAGAAGACTTGAATATGTCTTCGCGTTACGACAGAAGTCGCCGGGACGGTGACAGGGACCGCGGGTCTAGGTATGTTGACCGAGACGCACCAACACGCAGGAGCAGGTCCAGAAGCCCGTACCGCGGCGATAGGGGGAGGGGTGGCAGACCGCCAGCAGGTGCGTAGCTATATTTTCTTGCAGCGAGAACCTGGACTAAGTTTTCTCATATAATTGTAGACCGTAGAGACTACGACAGGTCGAATAGAGACCGTGATTATCCTAGAGACGACAGAAGGCGCGATGACAGAGATAGAGACAGGCGGGACCATCGTGACGACAGGAGGGATGCGAAACCTTATGACCGTGAGCCACCACGAAGGGACGCCGATAGAGAAAGAGACAGGACCAGGGATAGAGATCCCGCTCGGGACCGTGAGCCTCACCGCGGGGCGGAACGAATCAACGATACTCCCACCCGCACTACCCCTCGAGTAGACGAGAAACGCCCCTCAGAGGTCGCTCACGACGGTAGACAACCGAGCTCTCAACCAGGTATGTTTGCTTGCATACTCTCATACGCTTCCATAATGTTCATCAGTGCATCTGAACGCTGTAGAAGAACCAAAGCCACGGCAAGTGTCTGAAGTACCCACGGATGATATAGAAGAAGGTGAGGAGATGGACGCTACGAACGAGGACGACGCCGCTATGATGGCTATGATGGGCCTGACAGGCTTTGGTACGACAAAGGTCCGTCTGTTTGCCTCAACGCTATGTATCGACTCGCACTGATCATCACGATGCAGGGTAAACATGTCGAAGGCAACCAGGAGGGTACTGTCGACGTCAAGAAGATGCGTACATGGCGACAATACATGAACAGGTGCGTACGCACCGTGCTTCTGTCTTTCAGACGCTCACGATGTTCTGTGATTTTATAGGCGAGGAGGATTCAACAGGTATGAAGCGTCCATAATAAGTACGAGACTACTGCTAAGTAACATATTCTCAGGCCTTTGGACAAGATCAAATAGTCGTAGTTGTTCATGGTACTCGTCGTGCGACCATTGTTTCCGCGTTGCAACCGCAAGGCTTCTCGAGTGGGCACGGAAGTTTCTCTTAGTTACAGCTAAATTCAAAACGATAGGCCCCTCCCGAAA